>KN497510.1:13653-27429 GCA_000787155.1 Scartelaos histophorus | reverse complement strand
GCTCTTCCCCTCTGCTCCGTGGCCATCCTCACCTTAAGGGCGTCCCCCACTCCCCGCCTTCCTAATGAAGAGTGACACGCGTCCGCAGGATCTGATCTAGTCTCAAACCGGGCTCTTGTCTCCCCTGTTTTCGCTCCTATTATTGACTGGGGAGGCCCACGCTGCGTCGCGGTGATGAGAAAGAGAGAGGGACACGTACCCAAGAGGCATTGCTCTGAATCCAAGGGGGAGCGCAAAGGCCACGTGCAATTGTATGGAATGGCCAGGACCTTAATTGTCTTTATTCATGAGCTGGGTGATTGATATTAGGGGAAAATGAGTCCCTCTAATTGTCTTCCTATATGAGGAATTTTGCTGTGTGCATGTGTGAATGTGTGAGTGTGCATCGTATTGGGTGAGATATCAAAGTGACAAGTCCTAAAGGGCATGTGCGCAGTGCTCCACTAACATATCACTTGAAATAATTCATGTTGTCTGCTTGTCCTTTCTGACAGTTCCTTGCCTTTGTAGCGTCTTGTGGCCTTGTCCAGACACAACATCACAGGGCGGAAACAGATCTGGAAGCTCTTGGTCAAAGCATAAAGAGAGCTTTTGTTGGCCAATTGTAGTAGGTCTGCCACAATAATAACTATATCGACTTATCGTACAATATATGAAAGCTGGTACAATATATTTTGGGGCTCAATATTTATATATTGCATATTTTTATAGTAATAGTGGGGAAGTTTCTGCTATTTTCTATGGAATATGGTAAGATTTGAGCTGTGGAAGGATGAAAAAGTAAATTCTAGGACAAATTATTAGTTAAATCTGTTATTTATTTGTTATATCTCATGCCTTTTAATGATACCGTATTATAAAAAAATGTTCACAGGGATTATCCTGCTTTAATTTTACTATGTCAGTGGCATAAAGTAGTTTCAGTATCATCTTTTATAGTGATATTAATTTGTAGCAATATATCGTGCTTCAAAATTTGTTATCGTGACAGGCCTACTTGTATAAATACAAAAAATAAATAAAATAAATACAGTCTAGTACGACTATGTTGCTATTCTTTGCATTCTATTATTATATAGTGTCCATAGAAGTAATTATTAACCCCTGTTCAGTGTTATCACAACCATAAATTAAAGGTTGACTATGTAACTTTTCTAACTTTTCTATAGTCCACCACCTGCTTGTCTTATTGTTTTGAGTGGAATGTTCCACATCATCAGTTTAAAATATCTATCTTGAATTAATTTTCAAGCATTTTAAATAAATTAATAACCTCACCATAGAAACAAGAAAAATTGTGAACCCTCTATCAAAAGTGTACATAGTTTACTTTATTAGGGCCATTATCAAACTATGTATATGTTTCACTTTAATTTCCTTTCTGCCAATTATTTAAACTACAGAACTGTGAAATCTCATGAAACAGAAAATTAACTGTGGTCTCTTGTCGTCACAGTAACAGCACTGTTTTTAGATCTGACTTTCCACAAAAACAAGTCTATTGTTTGCACTCGCTCCCAGGTGTCTTCATTCAGCACGTGAGCAAAACAACTAAAAGGTCAATTTGGGTCACCAGTGCATTTCTATTGCTTCACTGCTCTATGGCGTCACAAGAATAAAAGTAAGAAAACATGGCATATTACCCATTAACTTTCCATGATGCTCCCAGAGGGTAAGCGCCACTCCAGTACGGTGGATCTCTCCTACAATCAAAACAATATCAGTGAGTATTTGTTTATTAATACCTGTGTACAAAATAAATGTTAGTCGAGCGTCATTATGATCTAACAAATTATACTCCCTCAATGGCAAAGCAAATCTGATTGGTCAACAAACTTGGCTACAACGAGATGTCCCACCAATCCCTTTGCTCCTTTGCACCTTCTGAACCATAATTCAATTTCAAGTGGGGAAAAAAACATCTTGATTGACTCAGGTGAGCGCAAACAGGCTTGTGTGTGTCTTCATGCTCTCTCTGTCTTCCTGTATATGTCTATGCGTGTGCACCGACTAGTGTAATGTGATAAGCTCCAGCAAAGCACATACCTGATGCCATTAAATGCAATTTCCCCTGTGTGTCAGCCCAGCCATTTGTCAGCTGCTAACACTGCACGCTTTATTAAAAACCTCATCCGCTTCAATTAACTGTGCCCGCAAAGCAGTTTAACTCCACTCTAATCCTGTCAGGATGTTTAAACAGGCCTCGCGTACAGTAGGTACATCATTTCAACCGTGTCAGGGGCTTTTGTAAGACCACTCTGCACGGACGGTTTCTGCTGCTTCTGCTCCTGGCCCAGATCAGGAAGTAGAAAGTGAGACCAGGGGAGATGATGGGGAGTGCAGTTAAAATGTTACACTGATGTTACTTTGTCCATTAAAGTAATGGTTATTTAAAGGGCCCATGTTCCTCTTCTGATCTATGATATAATGTTGTTCCCTCATTAAAAACATACCCGGAGTTGTGTTTTGTTTCATTCACACACTTTTAACACACAAACTCTGTATATTTAGGTTGTGTTCTTCACTCTCACCTTGTGATTCCATGAGGTAATACAGGAAGTGCTCCAATGTGTTTTAAAACTCCATATACCTTCACTAGAATAATGTGGATATTTTCAGCACAGGAATTGCCTCTCAGACCATTTGAATGTCATTTCTCCACTTCTTCCACTGAATACTTCCCAACAAAAAACTAAAATGTGTATCATAAAGCATGTATACATGACACATACAATCCTTACCTGACCAACAGAACCAGGGACTTTGACAAAACTTTACAAAGACGCTTGGATTTGGAGCCATATCCTGTCTCCCTGATTTGACAGGTGATTAACAAGTGGATTAAACAACCAGAGACACACATGCTCCGCTGTCTCCCTGATTTCAGAGAGTGTGATTAACAGGTGGATTAAACAACAAGAGACACACATGCTCCATTCATGTCAAAAACAAACATGGCTACTTACAGTAAAACATTGAAAAAAACAACAACACAGAGGACTGAAAAAACACTGAAAAAACTGTGTGGATTTTCTCAGAATAAACAATCAAAGCATCAAACTATTACTTATTTCAGGTAAAAGAAGT
Source organism: Scartelaos histophorus (assembly GCA_000787155.1). NCBI lineage: Eukaryota > Metazoa > Chordata > Actinopteri > Gobiiformes > Gobiidae > Scartelaos > Scartelaos histophorus. The sequence continues at coordinate 24,342 of KN497510.1, read as the reverse complement.
TTTTCTACTGAAAGTTACAAGAATTTTCAACAGGAAATGTCTTCCACATTTGGAACACGTGACAAATTAGCAGCTGTGGTTGAACAGCCTCATGTTTGGACAGCAGTTTTCACGCTCTATGGTCTGGTCCCAGTTCCTTCTGGATTCAAACAGAATGTAGAAGGGACTGGCTGTTCAGGCAACAACTATCATTGTCCACAACCAAACATGCAACCATTCACTTCCACACCATCACAGTATTTTCCTAGCTGATTTTCATCCTTTCTCTAGAATATACAGTAGAGCAAAACTACATGACCTCTTGCTGTCAAAAGGCAGTCCGTACGAAGGTCTGAACAGCTTCAAGGATACAACACAGATAAACACGCTTGTACACCCCCCCTGCTCTCCCCTTGTAGATCAAACTCAAGTCTTTCTCTACACACTTTGAGCCATGCCAGTGGGGAGCGCGTGGTTAGAGAGGGGCTGTCACCGGGGGGAGCCTGGGTGGGGTTGGCGCTGAGAGGAGAGGTGTAAATTGGGTGAGCGCTGGGTGCAAAGCCCAGAGTGAAGGCTTGGTGCTCTTCCTATTGATGTTTTGTCGCTCACACGAACGCCCATGGGATACAGGTGGTGGGGAAGGTGGCGATGCAGAGGGGAGGATAGAAGGGGAGACACATTTTTTGGCACAGTTTAAGGATTGTATTTGCCAAGTGTCTGTTGTTGCTCTTATTTTAAACCCAGCCTTTTTCCGTTGTCAAGCAGAGAGGCGGATTTTGATGGAAGTGACCACCAGTAAACAGGTTTACCTCATAATTTCAAATCTATCAAGTTGACGTTGATGAAATTTGAAAGTGTAATCAGCGAAACGAAAGCTAAAGGCGAGCAGGTGTGACTTGCCTTTGATCATAACGGAGACCAATTGCAATTAGACCCAAAATGGCTTGACGGCGGCATCAGGGGGCTGCTTGCACATTATGTATTTTTAATCAGAGTTGTTAGCGTCTGTGATGGATGCCCATTTTACTCACAGCTGCCTCTGGTGGCATATGTCATGTTTGCGAGCTGTGAATTACCATCGTGTCTATACTGTCCATTAGCCACACATCCCCAGCGTGTCCAAGTCTTTACCTTCTTCTCAGCAAGATTCTGGGGAAAAAAAACTTGTTGGAGAAGAAACGCAAGGTGACAGCCACGGAGGACTCAAACTCTCAGGAGAGATGATCTACACAGACAGGAGTAAATAGAAATCAGTGTCATAAATTTCAAAATATTTAGCAAGTTTACAAAATTTTCAACTTGTACTTTCAGTCCCTCTTGAATCGGTCATATATTCTTATGTGGGACATATCAAATACCAATAAAAGAGTAAATCGCATTTAGCATTTAACCACAAGAAATAAAGAGTGTTGATGCCAATTCAGTGTAAATCTCTTGTCTCTTTGCATTATTATCTGGCTTTATCTGTACAAAACAAATACATTCAATGCTTTGCTGTGGAACATTACAAGCAAAGCTAAAACATCTCCATGGAGACAAGCAGCCAGGTAGCGCATCCCCCACTGTATAAACGACATAGTGTGCTTTTTGTGGCACTATTGTGATTCAGAACAGTGGTATACATGCTCTTAATCTCCAGCATGAGACTCAGCGAAAGTGACTATTACAGATTTCATGAAATAAACGCTGCTTAAGTACAGCCACTAAAGAGAGTGTGTGCATGTTTGTGTGTGTGGGCCCTAACTGGACCATGTGCTAACCTCACACAGCTGCACAGTCCCCCAGAGGCTTCAGTCGCACAGGCAACAGAGGATGGGCGTACGGGCTTGAACTGCTCTCAGCCGCTCTCATTTCCATCGCCGCTGTGTCCTGCTCTGGCAAAGGCACTGTGCACCGCGGCGGTGGAGAGTCTCGGCTGCTTACTGCTCAATCTTTTTAGGCCTGTCAGTTAGCGTTAGCATCACGACACTCTCCGGGCAAACTGATTGTGGAGCTGTAGAAAAAAAAGTCATTGTTTAGTTTGAATATTGTATTCATAGTGAGGCCGAACCAAATTAGAAAACCATTCAGTGCAACCCATAATTTAACTATATTCAATTTGGGAATTAGAACTGGCCGGTCACTTCTGTCATAAAACTATTGCTTAGTTTCAGATGGCATCACTATGTTCTATGTAGACCAAAATGATTTAATACTTCATACTTTACTTAATACTTTGGTATTTAAAGTTGGAGACAGCTAAAATTTATATTGTTAAAAGACTTTTGCTCTTAGAAAACAAGAAAAAAGACTATAAGTGCATAAAAGGTGCATTGTGTAACATTTCTGGTTGAGGGTGAGCCACCTGCTTTTCTCCATGCAGATGTTATTACTTTCTATTATGACCAGGTCAGGTCAGGTCTGTGGAGGGAATTTTTGAGGTATTTTTGTGCATAAAAAAACTGTATTTGAATAAATGCAAGGTAGATCTATTTAATGTCATATTGTGGAAAATTCAAAGCAGACCAATGGCATATCCTTAGAAACAAGACAGTGACAGACCCCCAACCAAAAAGTTACATACTATACTTTAAAATTAGTAATTTACATTTTAAAATTTCTTTCTTTTAATACCATTTCATGCAAGGATCTCACAGTGTATATTATAGTAAGCAGTTACATTAACAGTACTATAACATAATACATTGATTATCTTACTGTAGGCCTGTACTGATTGCATTTGCATTCCAACGTGGCCTGCACTTACTAACCCCTAACCCTGTTTATTCTTTTATAGCGCCATTTAAAACAAGAAGATTTACCACTATGGCATTTAAAAGTCAATTGCTTCATAAAACTGCATCTTTTTTTAGGCGATATAAAGATGCCCAAAGTCCAGCTCGGTCTCAAAGCAGTAATGGATAGTCCGGGGTTCCTCCAAATATCCCTGTCAATCAAGCACCGTTTCCTCTGAGTGCGTTTTCTATCTGTCAAGGGTCATAGAGAGTGAGGATGAGACCCCCTCCCCTCACCCGTCTCCTCCCCCTTTCCTCAGAGGTGCATCTCCACCTTGGCGCATCACGTCTGGGCATGACCTGTTGCTAGGTAACCCTGGGTCACAGCTGCACACCATGGCAGAGCCTTTTTTATTTATCACTGAGTTATGTGGGAGACGGGGGCTGTAATTTATTAGTTTGATATTGGGCGGCCAGCGCAAGTTTGGGATAGTAAAAAAAAAAAGCGAAAAAAAATAGAAGGAGGAAGAGAAGGCCTATAGCTCATCAAAATGCTCATTCTGATCCCAGGCCTCGCTACGGCTCAAGAGATTCACAACAGACGGGATCACAGCATTATAAATTCATCTGCTTTTTTACTAAGAAAATCAAGCATCTCCAACAACAAAGCCAATGGTAATGCACTTTCCATGCTGGTAATTGAACAGATGTGGTCAGAGCTTAGAGGACAGGCGGAAAAAAGGAGCAGAAATTCATCTTGGTACAGTATGCGACTGATTCATGTCCAAGGATGAAGAGGGGAGAGCACAAACAGGGCCATGTGGCTTTGTACAAGTAGCTTTCCTGTTAACACCCGCGGGAGAAATTAATGTATCAGGATAAGAAGGAATCATTATCTTGCATTAGGAGATAAGGAATGAGTAGAAAGACAGTGTATAGATAGTAAAGTTATTGCATTAGATTGCATGTGTTCTGTGAAACCTTTGGGGCAATAATTCTCATTTTAAGGAGGCACATGTTGCACTATGGGGTTGTAACTTTAGACTTTCATATTGGCAAGGTTGTGAAGATGCAGTGTTTTAAAGGTCCAATATTACACAAAATTAACTCTTGTGAGCTTTAAGGCATGGTAGGAAGTTATAAAAGTTAGAAAAAAAAACATATCTGGAGTTGTGCTGTATTCAGCCTTGTGATGTACTGGTAGTTTTCACCCTTTACCTTTCCTTTACAATTCCAGGCATAACAATCAGGCAAATGATTCTAGTGAAGGTGTATGGAGTTTAAAAACACAGTGAAGCACTTTCTGTGTTTCCACATCACATTTCAAGTGTGTTTTTAGTGTTTTTAGTCTGAAAGAAGAACTCAGCATAAATACGCAGGGTTTATGTGTTAATGTGTAAATGAAACTAAACAAAACTCCAGGTATGTTTTTGATGAGGAAACAACATTTTAACATAGATCAGAAAATAGCGTAATATGAAAAAGGCATTAGAAAGTCTAATTTGACAATGTTAGCAAGCGCATATGGTCTTTTTCACATTTCATTGATCCATTGATTGCCATAATGGGTCACTGTGGAATGAGCAATTTGTTATGATTCCTCTGGCAATGACAATGGTCAATAGGAAGACATGGCTGCAACAGAGTAATCCGTTTTCCAATATATAATTTCAGAGCACATGATGATACAGCTGTGTTATAATATTGAAAATTTGTCTTGGAGTAATTGAAAAGATCAATAAATGGTTATCAGAGTCTTAACTGGCTTTCGAAAGGCAGTGCAGCTTAAGAGAATAGTCAATGAGCATTTCCATGAACAAAGTGTCTTTATCCCTTTTGAGGTTTTAAGATATTTGACAAGGATGCATAATTTATGTAGACTAATATAAGAATAATATACATACATATTTATTTTGGATCATCAGAAAATAATTCAAAATTTTATATATATAATTTAAGATGTTATAGCCTACATAGAATATATTGCCTAAAACAACATTATTTTAACATAGAAAAAAAGTAAAATATTGTACAAACACAACTGAAAAGCTACTAAAATAAACTTTCAATTGTTATTTATTTGCAAACGTGTTGACTTGTAATCCTTTAATTAGTTTATTTATCCATTTGAAATTTCCCAAACCACCACTTGTCTTGTTCCCACATTTATTTTTACCCCGGCTTCGTTGCTGAAGCTCAAAATGGAGCTGACAGATTTGGAGGCAGACTGGAGCGTCATGTGAAAAGTTTGACAGTTTTCACAACACTTTCAGCGTGATATTAATTTGTGATGCATCTGCTGCTGTTGACTCAGACACACATTTACCTCCTTGGCCTGATCAAAGCTCACCAACACGACGGGCTCTTTTGTTCAATCCTCCTCCCTAATGCTTGTGTGCGATGCATATTTCTCAGATGCCTCCTCCAGGCCATATCTGATCAAAACAAATGCACCTGCACTTTTTTCTTTTTTCTCCAACTGCAACTCCCCCAGGACGGGTAAAAATTGACTCCCTGGCTTCCTCCACCAGGCAATTACGTGCCATCTGTTCCCATCTTGGTTGTTCCAGCTCGTTTTGTTTCTGCGATTGTTCATCTAATATCATAGGCCTAAAGTGTTAGGGAGAAAGGAGGGGTCGCTGGGCGTGGAGGGGGACACCAAAATGAGGATTGGCGTGAAGAGGAATTAATCGAATATAACAGCAGAACCAGATCTTGCCTCTGAAAGGAGATAGTCCCACAAGAACGCGGACCATTACCATATTCATCACCTAATATTGCCTGCTTTATGCAAAGTGGAGGAGACTGGCACAATATGACTTGTCTTGACCACCTCTCTAATCTTACCCCGCGAAAAATCTCACAAACTTATTTTTAATTGTTTGTTTGCAACAGTTTGCTTGCAGTGCTCTGACACCTCCATTTGTTTGGGGAAGGTAATAATAGCCAATTACGTTTCCTGTCACATAGGCGCCCTGTATATACATCTATTTGTGACGCTGCCATGCTGAATCACATTATTGTTTTGTTACAGTAACTATTGGTCCCATTACTCTCTGCCATGCGCGCAGGCTGTTGTACGATGGAGATTTAATTGGGCTGATGTGTGAGGCCGGGCGAGCAGCTGGATTGTACGGGTTTGAATGGTGATATCAATAACGCGACGCTCCTGACGCTACCTTAGGCTCCCATAATTCCCCATCGCCGCTGACAGGGCGAGAGATAGAAATAATCCGTCACAACACCAACACGGGCAGCCTGTGGACCTCGAGTGACACCCAGCCTCTGTGACGTGGGCCTCAGGACCAGGGGGCACAGCCACACCGCAACCAACATGTCTGTGTGGGTGAAAATAATTGGTGAGAAAATGTTGGAGCTTGTAAAGAGTCCAGCTGTCACCCCGCTTAAGGCTTAAAACAGTGGAAGGTCCCAACTCTAAGAGCTAATTTAGGCATTTAATCACGTTACTAACAATAAAGATTTTCGTCATGTTCCGTCGTATTATGCATTACTAACAATAAAGATTTTCGTCATGTTAAAGAGCTCATATTATGCGTTTTTTGATCCATGTTATTGCCTCTTCATAAACCTGGACTTGTTTTGTTTCATTCACACATGTTTAACGCACAAATCCTGCAAATTTAGGCTTAGTTCTTCTCTCAAAAAGAAAATACTCTGTTGCACCTCGTGTGTCACTGTGTTTTAAACTCTCTACAACTTCACTAGAATTGTTTGGATGAGTTCACCTCTGAAATTGGCAACCTCTATTGAACAAAAGGCAAATGGTAGTACTTCATGACATCACAAGGTGGAGTATTTTAAGCTTTGGAGATGGAGACAGACTGATAAATGGTTACGCAAACATGTGTGAATGAAACAAAACACAACTCCAGAAATGTTTTTGAGGCGGTAACAACATTCTAATATGGCATAAATCTCACTAGAGTCAATTTAGCAAAATATAGGACATTTAAAAGCTTATTTCAGCACTTACTTGTGTGATTTTTGTTATATTAAGAATGATATTAACATGGGGGAAGGTACATGCATTGAGGTCTAGAAAGGGAAGAGACATTAAAAAACAGTTACTACAGCAGACTATGAATCCAGAAGAACACAAGTTGCCCCGCATATGTGCTGCGGATCTAACATTAAGCCATTCAACTCAATAATCAAATAATAAGATTCCTGCAAAAAGACAAAACACACACTTCTGTATCCCATTTTTTGTTCACCATAGTTTATAAATTCTTAAGGTTTAAAGTAGATGCATTATAATTTGACAGAACAGAAAGAGTTGACTATTAACTAGCTACATCTAAACTTATGTTAATTTATAACTTATATCAGATAATCTAGAGATATTAGGCAGGCTCATCTTGGTCAATAACTACAGTTTTAATAGTGATTGAAAACTAGAAGTCCACATCAACATATAACAAAAATCACTAATCATAAACCCTTACAAACTACTGCTGCGTCTCAGCAGACTTTGATCTTTTGAATGGCCTCAGACATTTTCAGGCTGATGCTTTCTATCTGCTGACATCTAGTGGCGATTTTGTAGATTGCAAAATTGAGAGCAACAACAGGTGTATCGTCTACTCACTACCAATAATGAAGCAGAAGACTGATGTAGTATTTGTGGTAGAAATGCAGTATAATTTACGATTCCATAATTCAAATAAAAGTGGATGGTACTAGTTTTTTGTTTGTCTTTTTTTGCTTGTGCTTGTGTAATATAAATAGAATACCCCCCCTCAAAGTAAAGATGTATATTTGATCAGACTGAAATGTCATTTAGTTAGACAAAAATATATTTTTTCAAGCAAAACTTTACATTATGCCACCTGACAATGCCGCTGAGTCAAATGACACTGTCGCCAACAACCTGTGAGGAATGCAGTGAAAAGGCTAGGAGGGGAGCAGGTGAGAGGGGGGTGTGACAGACACAAGCGAGAGATCGTAGGACTGAGGGCTGGAGGACAGAACAGCCCCGGCGACACATGAAGACGCACGCATCTTGTGTTCAGGTATGACCTAAATACTTTGAATGAAACTGCAAGATAGTTTCTAAACAGGTGGTCTTAGTTAAAACTTGAAACAATAAGAAAAAGCTACTAATTAGACACTGCAAATTGAAAAATATATATTAGAAAAGTTTAATATAAAGCTTTGAAGTAATTTGATGTTTGGTAATCAATAAATACCTATATCTACCTATCTCAGATGAAAAAAAAAATGTTAAGACTTTGAGTTTACTGTACAAAGAACTATGTGAAAAATTCAATGTTCAAATTTTTATTACATTTTAAAATTCATTGCATTTTTTTTATTTTTATTAAAACTGCTATAGCGAATATTCATAGCATACTTTGGTCTTGATATGTTGGAATGCATGTGGACCTTCTGCAAACTCTTGTCAATTATGAATGGTATTATTTATTCCATAGTCTCTGCACTTGAGCGAACGGGAGCTTAGTCTGGTAACTTAGCAACTAGTGCTACTCATTCAACATTAAAGTGGAGAAATTTGAGAGGCTACAGTGTCCACAGTCCAGGAGAGTAACAGGGATTTGCTACTGACACTGTCTACAATTTACCCCATATACATTAACATAAACAGACATTTAATTTATTTGATTTAACTTATTAATCAACCGTTTTGTAAGTGGTTTAAATGTAGCACTATTAATTCTGCAACTTCCTTCAGTTTCCAACTTTCCAGACAATCCCAAGAGATTTAAAAACAGTACGACACCAAGATCTCTGACATCGTTTAAAAACATGGGAACAGATTTTATCCACTGATGATCTGAGGTCATATGTTTCCAGGGGGACTGTATTGTGAACATGCGGCCGTAAACTGACACCAATCCTTTCATCCATGCAAAAGCCTTGTTGTTTTGCTCCGAGGGTAACTGGCTCAGACTAGATCTACTCTGTTAACAAGCGCGCCCACAATTGCCCCTCAGAATCAGAATCCAATGCAAATTATACGGTCACTCTGAAATACTCAAGTAGCCTCCTGATCAGGCTGCATGTCACATACCTAATATCTATGATGAAAGACGGGGCTCAGTTTCTGTGCCTCGAGCTGATAAGTAATGCCATTTCCGACAATAGGGGTCTGTACTGCACACGGAAGTAACCGGGAGACTGTTGAGATTCAATGACAAGCGATAGGACGGACTGAGTGAAACAGGTGAAGATTAAAGACTGCCTTTAAGAAGAATGTATGGCTTTATATTTGCTACAGATATAACAATTTTAATGCAAATGTCATTTTCAGCATAGTCTCTCTATTAGCATAAAATAAAATGTCCTTATTTAGATTTTATTATTCACAAATTTTATTGATCCAAGAGGGAAATGATTTGGACTGTAGCTCACACACTATAGAATATTATAATATAAAAGAGGAAGAATATAAATCATCGTAATAAACGCTTTGGTACATTTTGGACTCATTAAGTAGCACAATTAATTTCAGTTCAGTTGCCAACAGCAATTTGTAGGTTACAAAGTTGACAGGTATTTGGCCTTATTTCTATACAAAAATATGTTTATTCTTGCAATACACCTATGTAGTTTAACAATCATCTCATTTGTTAACATCGGCATATTTTACAACATAGTATATATATAAATGCTAAAAATAAACTAAAAAATTACAGTTACTCTTGTGATTTTATGGCAGATGAGATAATGATTGGCACTTTGGCTGCACTCCTGTTTGCACAAACCGCAGGCGAAAGCAGGACAGTGGTTATACGAGACCACTTTTGAGTCTGTGAGAAACACAGTATTGTGTCAGGTGGATAACGTGTGAAGAAAAAGGCCGGTGCCCCAGTTTTATAAAGACGAGACAAATGTACACATATGATATCCTTGGATTGGCAGTAAGCACAAAGGCATTTCCTAAGGGATTAAAGAATTATTTTACATATACGGAAGCCTTTGATAATAGAATGATGCGCAGGTTTTATTAATCAAAAGTGTGTCACTGATCTAAGTTTGATGATCTAACAGTGCGTAATGTAAATATACTTGTCTAACCTATCCCTGTTTTTCCCCTTTTCTTTACAGACAAAAAAATACTAAAGAGGATTGTTCCAGGCAACTTTCCACAATGTTGCTAAGGTCCCATTCTGAAAGAAGACCCCTGCCAGGATTCTCAGCTCTCCTGTCGCACAGCACTCCCAAACAGACAGCAGAAGAGACCTCCGCACCACCACCGCCCTCCCACACCCCGCGGGAGTCTATCTTTACACCCATATCTTTGTCCTCTCCACCTCCATGGGTGTCGCAGGCCCTTGCCAACCTTGAGCAAGGAGAACAAGAATTGCTGACCCTCCGGGAAAGACAGCAGAATGAAGTGGAAGAAGTCAACCGTCAGTTAGACAATGCTGTGATTGAAGCCCAACGAGAAGAGCGCCGCCTGCTGGAGAAGATAGAACAAGACCACAGAGATGCCCAGAGGCAGCTCGACCAAGTGAAAAGAGAGAATGCTGCAGCTGTGCGTGTTGTACAGTCAATGGTCGACCAACAGATTAGAAAAATCGTTCAGTTGAAGGAGCAAATTAAAAGATGGGGCAGTAGTGCTGGGGGTGCCAACAAGAACCAACTCCAGAGGGGGGTATCAGAGGTCACACAGCCATGGGAGATCTCACTCACGCTGAAACGCGTCAATTTTGTATCAACCAGCTGGTCTAAAACACTTAGTCTGGGAGATGTTGAAATTCAAGAACAAGGGATGACCTACCCCATTGGTGTCTGTGGCGTCCAGGGACAGAAATGTGCTTTACATTCAGGAGAAGAAACATTCACCAATATTACTCCACTTGAAATCCGAAGAGACCCACAGTCCAGTAAACCAGGAGAAACTAAAAAGCCCAATGATAGCAAAATGCGTGTAGTCAGGAAACTGCGCTTGTCAAGCTCTACAGAGAATGAAGATGATCTTAAGTCACCAATGTCTCCTCTACCAAGGCGT
>KN497509.1:355-18893 GCA_000787155.1 Scartelaos histophorus | reverse complement strand
CGTTACATATAAATTTGCTTCCACTTCAAAATATCGGTTCAGTCGATAACTTAGCTGAACAAATAAACTGATAATAGGACTATTTATTGGTCATACTCAGCCCACAAAGTTTCTCTTTTTTTTTTAAATTTGCATTTATACAAATCATTTATTTTCAGTTTTGTCTTATTTTTGTATAAAGGAAATAAATGCTGTTTTCAGTCTGATACTCAAAGCTGTGGTATCGGAACTGAAAAAGCAAGATCGGTGCGTCCCATTAATTGATACTAAAACCGATACTGAAACTAGATATTAATTTGCCTGTGACCTTTTTTATTGCTTTTATTTATTGCTATGCTATGTTTCTTGCTCTAATTTGATTTTACTGGTTTTATTGTTTTAAGACTAGTGTGATTAAATCTGAGCGTTTATTATATTATTTTATTATGTATTTGTGCAGAACTCTGGAAACTGTTGATGAAATGTCCTATAGAAAACAAGTGGATTGGAAGTGGATCATTTGAAGAAGGTTTAATATCTGAAGTGGGTAAACACTTATGGTCAAATCGGTATCGCAACTGTAAAAGCTGGATTGGTGCAGCTCTACTAATTGATAATAAAACTAGTGAAATTAGATATTCATTTGAGCAGGTGTCAGTGCTAAAAAAGTCACATTCACAGGACAGAAATTAACCTTTCCTGAACAGCTTGAGTTACGTCAAAACAAGTATAAGACATATAATAGTATCCACCCTTGGACCACTGTGAAACTTGCCTGGATTATACAGAAATTTGAATCAACTCTGAGCTACTTCCTGGTCAAAAATTGCATCTTCTCCAGAACTTGACTTTTCTCAGACAAAAAGAAAAAAAAACTTGCACCTGCCTTCACTTTACCCAGTGCTCAGTGTGAAACCACCCAGTGCAGCGGAGGTAAAGTCACCTTCTGTGTGTCACCGGCTCCGTGGAGGTGCTAATTTGCTAATGTGCGTTCCACCAGGAATCTTAATTAGTGTTGTAAGTTTCACGCCTAATTTAGTGATTACACCCAGGACGAGTGAGCTAATGATGAAGGCGCTCGCTCGCTCTACACCTTTACATTTCTCTGTGTATTTTTCCCCTCCTCGCCTCCAGCTGCTTGAGAATAGTTAACCTCTGCAGACCTCTGGATAATTGTAAGAAGGTAACACCACTTTTCGTTGCCTCAGAGGAGAAAAGGGTGCAGCAGATGTGAGACTTTATCTGCCATTTTATTTCTCCAAACACATCTGCGATTTTGAAGCTGGCCACAGTTTTAACACGTGATCCTTGGACCAGCTGCTTTTGGACATGTTTTGTTGCTGTATTATATCGTTTGTTTTATTTTTTTTAAAAGAAAAGTGAGCTTTGAAGTTGGGAAAGTAATTAAAGACCAAATGATTGTGGCTTTCATTAAATCCGGGGCAAAGGTCTAGAGATTTTTTTATGTTAGTATGGATCTAAAATCTGGCTTGTTAAGTTCGCTTTCAGAAAATGTGTGCTTGGACTCCCAGACAGTAATAGACATTATATCCTCTGCTTTATTTACAGTTAAATGTCAAAAAAGTTTAAACAGCACTTTTTAAAACCATGATGCACGACTCTTAATTTTTACTAAATCTTAATTCGAAATAAAGCTTTTTCAAAAGTCATATTTGGATGGAGGGCAAGGGCCAAAATAACTATTGAAGATTCAGAGTTTAAATATCTTACTGAAAATCCGCACATTTGAACCTCATTTTCTGTCAAACACTTGGTTCACAAACTTCCCATATTAAACTAAAGTGAAAGTAAAGTACTTTAGACTGCAGCTTTTGTGATTTGTTAATTGTGTCCATTCAAATTGCAATTTTTATTAATCTCTTGTTTGAAAAAAATTGAGGGGAATATACTCTACGGTAAATAAATGCTAAACCTCATTTTCTGACGTGGTCTACAGACTTGTCATATTAAAATCTATGGTTTACAACTGACAACACCTACATATTTTTGACTCAATAAAACCTCAGTAGTTTGACTCTGAAAAAGTTATTTCTACTGTGAAATTTTGACCTCTTTAAAATAAATGCCACATGAACCTGACCATTTTTCTGTCCTTGTTTCCCTATGTGTGTTTGTGTTTGTGTGTGTCTGTGTCTGTGTGTGTTTGTGTGTTTGCTCAGGGCTGGTTCAGTCCCGGTCAGGTGTTCGTCCTGGACGAGTACTGTGCACGGTACGGGGTGAGGGGCTGCCACAGACACCTGAGTTACCTCAAAGACCTGATGGAGTACTCTGAGAACAGCTCCCTGGTGGACCCCACCCTGCTGCACTACAGCTACGCCTTCTGCGCCTCCCACGTGCACGGCAACAGGTACTGACCAGGCACAGGAAGTACGCACAAGTAACACAAGCTTGTCACATTGTAATATAACTGTAAATTCCTCAGATAGTGCAGAGAGTTTGGAATAGTTCATATTCATAAACATAACAATCAATGCACATAATAGTTTTTATAGTTTTTTACTCCCTCACTTTTTTACTAATTTTTATTCAGAGCAAAAAGCAACTAATCAAAAATACTCACAATACTCAGTACATTTCTTCAGTTAATTGTGTAGATTTAACTTGTACTTGTAGTGAGCATAATGTCAGCCATGTAATTGTACTTCATTAGCCTAAGAGGCCCTGAGCCTTGTATAAGTCCAAATGGCCCCAGTGCTACAACGACTTGTGGAATAATAAAACTTCAAAAAGTCAGGCTCAAGCCGACAATCTAAACTTTAGGTACAACTTAGATTTTCTTGTATAATACCTTCCAACTGTGCCCTTGAATTAAATTGTAATATGTACAAGTACTGCAACACAACATTATTACTCATATTCATACTCATACTCATATATTACATCATATTCTTATAAAACGGGTCCATAACACGCTGCATGGTGGCTCAGTAATTGGTGAATATAACACACTGCACTGAATCATGGTGACCATTCATTGAATGTCTCTCCAGATTCGTCACCCCATTTCATGCAATGCTCTCCTCTCCTACAAAATCTGCCTGGAAAGGAGACGGATAATGCACTGGACTTTAAATATGTGATGTTTTTGATGCATCACATGAGTTAATCCTGCAGGTCTGTGCTCTTAGTACATGTCCACCTGCATCTCTCATGTCCTTGCTCACAGCTCTGCTCTTGTGGTTCCTCTGACAATTTTCCAAGAATCCACTGCTTGGTACAGTGAAATGCCAAAATGAGCAAGCTAATGGACCCATTTCTATTATTAAATGTCAGGTGGAAGTCTGTGTTAGAATGCTAGTTGTTGAAAAAAAACAAAAAAAAAAAACAGGTACTGTTCTCAGGCGCTATTTTCTGTTGTAATCTCCTCAAAAACATACCTGGAGTTGTGTTTTTTTTTTCATTAACACACACTTAACACACAAAACCTGCATATTTATGCTCCTCTCAAACAGAAAACACTCTGTTCCACCTTGTGATGTCATGCTGTAATACAGGAAGTGCTCCACTGTGTTTTATTTTTTATTTAATTCCACACACCTTCACTCAAATAATATGCATAATTTCAGCTCCAGAATTGCACGTCTCTATTGAAAAAAAAGATTAAAGTGTAGCTATTAACTTGAAAACTGACACTTCATGACATCACAAGGTGGGACAGAGCATTTTGAGCTTTGGAGATGCAGACAGACAGAATAATAAAGGATTACTTAAATATGTGTGAATGAAACAAGAGCCAGGTGTGTTTTTGAGGAGGCAAGGACATTCTGATGCCTTAAAGATCAGTTTTGGGTAATAGGACCTAAGTTGTTTTAGGCCAGTATTGTAATAATTGTAATAAACTGAGCTTAAGCTATGATGATGAAACAGTGGCTTATAGAGGGTATGTTTTAGCAGCAGTGGCGACTTGTGCATCTTCCTCTTCCTCCCTGTGCTTCTTGTGGACTCACTCCTGATCTCAGCGTGTGCCTCGTCTCTTTGTGCTCTCATTTAGTCAATTAGAAAACATAACGATCAGCCTCTCCACTTAATCCTGCTTATAAATCGGGGGAAATTACCACAATTGGCTTTTTGTCAGTTAGAGCTGTAATTTGAATAATTGCTGCACATTCAGTTGCCGCTGGAGCAGGGGAGCGGGTGTGGAGCGTTTGGCTCGTAGGCACAAAAAAACAGTAATAGAGTTAACAAGAGAAAACTGAGAATGATGCTTGACTAATATTTGAAGGTGTTTATTTAGTGATAGGTGACAGCTATAAAAATTATCAGCGATTTTTTTTATATGTCAAATATATAATATAATATCAAATTTATAAAAAGCAATATTTATTTAACCCTTTAAATTCCAGTTTGAAAACTTGAATTTCACATGTAGTGAAAAAATGACCTCTTAAACTGAAATATCTTTGAGAAACTTGGAGGCAGGTTATAATGGGGTATAGTGTTATATGTGTCCAAGAAGCTTCAAGTTTGTCTAAATGTTTAGGTTTTGCATAGGATTAATTTAGAATCAGTTCTGAAATGTCCTTCCCATTGGTTTTAACAGAGCTTTCTGAAAATCTTTTAATAACAATGAAAAAATAAACACATTTCCAGTTTATTTATTTATTTAGTTTGTTTGTTTATTTGTTTGTTTTGGTTGTTAAACTAGTGAAATGCACTTTATGTCTAACGTGTCTAACTAATGTGTCTTTTACTCATTGCCGTCACATTTAATGTTGGTTACTTGCTAATGTTTCTAAAGGGTGGAGGCTGTTGCATGTGACACATGTTGTGCTCTTTAACTGCTTGTGTCTGTAGATCCACTGCACAGACATGTGTTGTTTTCTTAACTCAAAACTATAGAAAGCTTCAAGCTTTCAGACAGACTCCACAGCTCCAACACCTACATAAGCTTTGATTTAAGGTCTCATAAGTTACAGAAAAATTAAATCAGCCATTGTCATCCACAGTGAGTGATAAAAGTTTTACATAACAGCGCAGCTTGTTCAGTTGCTCCATCCAGGGGCTTTTAACAGATGAAATAAGGAAAGGAAAATAGCCACAATGTAGAGAAGCATGAATTTTAACAGCTGGCAAAATGTTCGCCATTGTTCATTGGGTGATCTAAAATGGGTGCACTGGTCCCAAGGAAAATAAAAAGAAGAAAGAATCTTCTGATAACAGATAAATGTTCCACTTTTTTAGCTAATAAACTATACATTTTGAGAAAGCTCTGACACATTCCTACTTCTTGGTGAGGGTCCCTGGTCACTACAGGCAGCTCTCTTCTCATCACTTTCTGTCCCCTTGTAGCATTGCTTCTACTACTAGACCTTTGTCAGCTTCTAGCACTCAGGCCCAATAACCACCACAGACATTTAAGAGAACAACATGTTAAAACATTTTTGTTTTATTTTCTTATGCTTGGAAGTGCCTGAGCGTCCTGCACTGCTCCTCCAGTATGTCGGCTCCTTTCAGGCGGGTTGAAGCCTGTGCTCTTTCACTTTCACAATGAAACTTCAAGAAACCTCTCGGGCTGAGAAGACTTTATCAGACAGACCCTGCACCTTTCTGGACAGTTTCTCATCATCTTTGTTGGTTGTATCTTCACCAACTCCAATAGGTTCGAGAGTCTCTACAGGCCTCTGGATCTGACCTGTTTGTGTTTCTCATCTCAGAGATTATATTGTCCTGTGCTTTAAGTTGTTCCATCATGTTTTCAAGGACTTTACTGGTGCTGGATAGCTCTTGGACACTTTCTCTCATTGAGCTGCATTCATGTGGGTGTCCAGCTCTGTGTATTTCTTATGGAGAGAATCAGAATTGATTTTCTACTCTTTTTCTTGGTTGATTCTATTCCATGGATGTGCCATTGGTGCCTGACCTGTTGCACCATATAATTTGAAACGTCTTTACTTTACATTCATTAAGTCACAGGTGATTTTATCCCTAAAAAATATCTTAAAAAATTGACATTCTGACTGTGGACGGGGTCGCCTCTCCACAGTTTTGACCTGTAAGTTGGTTTGGTCTCCATGAAGATAGAAAGTTTTAATGCCATACTGTGAAACATTTCAGAAAAAGAAGTAACATCTGCATGAAGAAATGCATTTGATGGTCCCTCCAACAGAAAAGTGTTTCATACATTTGTTTGTATTTGTTTTAATAACTGTCTTTATTTATTTGGGGATAATAAAATAGAACACAAAAGAATAGCATGAAAACAAGTATCTAAAACATAGAATAACAGAAGTTTAATAAATGATTAATTCATTACCAGCAGTACTTACAAGGACGTCTAAATCAGATGAACATACATTTTCACATCATCAGATCTAATCAGGAAACAGAAAAATAAAAGGGAGGACACTTCACAAAAGAACTTGTAGAAAACATGTGGTTAGAATGTGTTTTTGGCAATTCTCTACTCTGCTTAAGTATGAATTATAGTTTTACACCAATCAAGAAGGAATTTGTGAAGAAAAGTTGAAAAATATGTTGAAAATTACAAGAAGTAGCATTCTATTCAACAGTTATATGTAAAAACATGCACTTTAAACATTATTTCAATAGCAACTGTATTTAATTTGCAACTGAGTATTTTATTTGAATATACTGTGGTCCTGTTCTTCTCACAAATATCAGGATCATACTTGTTCAAACCATAATTTATTACACTATTTTCTTATGTTATAATGTTGTTTCCTCATCACAAACATGTGTTGTGTTTTATTTAGTTTCATTCACACATGTTTAACTCACAAACTGCATATTCAGGATGAGTTCTTCTCTCTTCTCTACCTTGTGATGCTCTATTCACCTTCAGTAGAATAATTTGGATAATCCTTTATTATTTGTCTAACATGAGAAACTAAACACAACTCCAGGTCTCTATTTGGTGATTCTAACATGGTTTAAATCTCATAAGAGTTAATTTAGTACAATTAGTGATTCAAATTCTAGCAGTTTTTTTTTTTTTTTAACTCTCTCTATATGCAACATTTACACCTTTCAATAAAGATTTTTAAAGATATGATCAGAAGTGTCAGCTCGCATGCTCCTCCCTGATCCGCAGGTCTGGTCTGACACTCTGTATTTGACATGGGTGACAGGTGATAACGCTGTTTTGGAGCGGCTGAGGTTAAAGGAGCATTACCTGTCAGAGCTGATCCCTTTCCTCTGCATCTGTCTACATCACAGCGTCCACCCGACCTGACAGGGGCTTTTACCTCCCCCTACGACACCACGTATCACCCGGGGCCACAGGAAAGAGCAGAGTCTGACGCACGATGGCTTATTATATATAGGGATATATAGGTAGATATGTAGGGATAGTGGTGGTGATATTTTATCTTTACAATGTTATGGCAATCTAAATAGAAAATATGCATGTAAATGTCTAGGCTGAGATTCAAGTATGACAATGGAAGTGCAGAAATAATATCACCATCCATCCATTTTCTTCTGCGTATCCCGGGTCAGGTCGCGAGGGAAACGGTCTAAGCAGGGACTCCCAGACTTCATTCACCCCGGACACTTCTTCCAGCTCCTTCGGGGAAAACGAATCATTCCCAAGCCAGCGGAGAAATACAGTTCCTCCAGTGTAACTGTTGCGTTAGCTGTGATATGTACTCCTATGTGAGTTTATGGATGTAAAAATAGCATGCAGGGGTAGGACAGCAGGAGGAGAGAGGCTGCAAAACTTTTGTCTTTGTCACAGTTCTCGTTGAAGTTAAGTGCAAAATCGCCGTATGTTTTGGAGTGGAGTTTATGCACCGTTTTCCTCGTATGAGGGCAAACATGGGGCTTGTATAGTGTTTTGTGTTTTACAATTACAATTTTCCAAAATATTTCTCAAGAAGTAACATTAAGATTCCCAGTATTCCCAGCTGCCACAATTTGCTGGTTTTCTGCATCCACTTTTCACCCCCAATTGTTCCTGGGGGTGTTCTGTCCAATAAATCCTTAAATAAAAACCATATATGCAGTTAAGTCTCCACTACACTTTTTTTTTGTAAGATAGATGGATGTCATGTTATAGAAAGAATTATTAATTAATTATTAAAAAAATATAAGTTGCCTGTAATGATCCTATAGTTTCTTCTGTGTTTTCTAAGTGGTTAAACAGATCGTTCCCGACATCCTCCTGTGTATCTTAACCTGGAGTGGCGCTGCAGCCTGGTCCCCTGTCACATCGCGCTGCCATCTCCACCGTGACCCAAAGCGCTACAGGCAAATCCTTAACTTACCATTTACACTTGATACAGGTTGAACACAAACACACAAAGTCCTCTCCCCCCTCCATCCCTCTCCTCCCTCTCCTCCTTCTCCTCCCGGTGCTCCTCTCTTCACTGACAGGCCTTGGCTCCGGTGCATTCGCTTCATTTAACAGCAACAATGTGTCTGAACCCTGACAAGCTGTCGCCTCTCCTCCCGCTGCGAGCTCTGAGTCCCACAGCAGAGTTTAAGGACATGCCACCAAACAGGGATGACATGCAGGCTTCTTTATA
Organism: Scartelaos histophorus; assembly: GCA_000787155.1. Taxonomy (NCBI): domain Eukaryota; kingdom Metazoa; phylum Chordata; class Actinopteri; order Gobiiformes; family Gobiidae; genus Scartelaos; species Scartelaos histophorus. The sequence continues at coordinate 10,407 of KN497509.1, read as the reverse complement.
AGGCATTTAAAGGGACTTTTTGTAGCACCTGCTTATCTTCATGGATCTGATGTAAGTTTAATGCCGTACTGTGGAACATGGTATCCACACAAAGCATAACATCTCCAAAATCAAAAAGATTGTGTAACACTTTTTTATCTGCAGTTCCATTTGTGTTTTTATGCAAATGTGCGTATTATGTGCGTATTATCTCTCATGTCTGTGCCTCTTTGTTTTTATTTTCACAAATGCATGAAGACCAGAGCACCTCGACCATTTTCAGAGTGGAAAGACCTTGATTTTTAATAACAAATTTACTGTGGGTTAAAATGACTCGCCCCACCCTCACATATTCTTAAAAAGCACAGAGATTCCAAGATGGCAAACATTATTATAGCTTCTGTGTAAAAACAGTATCAGTAGTGTTTTTATTCTATATTCTGTATTAAATTTATGATATAGTGATTTTGCAGCCACACATAAAGCAGATATTCTAATCTACATTGTCCAATCTGGTCATGAGTATTTTAATATTTCATAATTAAATCATTATAACATAAATTAAAACATTAAAACATTAATGGACAACAATCAGTGATTTACATAGAGAACGGTCTATATAATCCACCTGGTTTTTACATTTCAGTTCCAATAAAACAAGACATGCATTACAGTTAATTTTTCCATTTTTTTTCTGACTAAAAGAAAAACTAAACTAAACTAAATGAATTGTAATGACAAAAAGTAGGACTGAAATCCATTTTTTACACTAAAATGATATTTTGCTAAATAATAGAAATTAAACATAAATAACTTTCCTATGTACACTTTTTATATAATGTAATATATAATTTTATTCTATCTACTCTACATGAAAATACCGTATATTCACGTCTAAAATCATCCATAGAGGGCGGTCTTGACAATGCCCACAGACCCGCCCCTGCACTGATCTGTCTTTAACGTCTACATTATTCATTGGCCCCTGCAGTGAGGCCCTTGAGCAGGACAAGCCTCTCAGTGGGGCCCCTCCCCTCCCTGGGCTCCTCTGGATTAAGTCCTTCATGTAAAGATGTTCTGGGAGGAGTTGACCGCAGTGCGGAGGGGCACTGACCACACTTTTAAAGAAGAGGGGATTACAAGTTGTGCTAACATCAACTGGAGTGATTTATGAAGTGGTTATTCTTTTCTTAATACTTTAAAATGCTCCTAAACATACACAGCTCAATGACATGATGACGTCATAAAAGTTAAAAAAAACAAAGCCCTACACAGTTTATTGTTATTAGTTGATTTTTTTTTTCATCTGTAATAAGAATGTCTATAAAAATGTGATCTGAATGGCCAATTTGCATTTTTATAGACATTCTTAAACTTGGCAACTATTGAAGTAACATAATCTCTTTTTATTATAAGAGCAACTGTTTAAATGTAACATATTTCTTTTCTTTTCTTTCTTTTTTTTTTTGCAAGACTAGTTTTTGTTTTCACAGTGGAAAGAGTATAACTAAAACTTTTAATCAAGTAATCGCAGTCTCATATTACACGGCAAAATATTTTACTGGAGTAGGAGTAAAAATGTGATGTATGAAAAGTCAGAGTACTTTTTTAAAAAACCTTTTTGTTAAGTACTACCCACCTTCACTATTAACTCACAAGTTACACATCTAATCAGAGTGCTGTGATTCCCTAATTTGTGTGCATATTTATTCTGTTTGTGAAACAGTTTGCAGCTCTCCTCGCTCTACACCATCTCCATCTTGAATAATGTCACCTGCACATGTTCTGAGGGCAGACATAAGGATGACCTCCTCTTTGAGTGGTGCAAACTCACACATGCACTTCATGTAAATAAGTCTTTACCGTTTCTCCATTCAAACCTGCATCACCTGTTGCCACCTACACAACCCACTCCACTCTCACAATACCTTCCCTTTCATTATTTCCTCACTCCTGTGTTCATACTATTCCCTCGCTACTCATAGACTCAGGAACGTCGCCAGAGCGGTTGGAGCTTTCGCTACTCAAAGCCTAGCGGTCACGAGACCGCTAAAACCTTTTTTTTTTTTCCACGAACAACTCATTAACAAGTGACCTGTGGTCCTGTGGCCCTCCGGTGACCGCGAGTGCCGTTTGGAGAGCCTGCTTTTTCTCTTTCACATCTGCGGAGGAGTCAAGGCTGCGCGCTGGCACATGGGTTTTTTTGCCAGAGTACCTATTCACACGAAGCCAATGAATACTTGGCAGGCATTAACGAAGCACTATTTTTCCTCACTGATAAACTCGAGTTTATCCAGGTAGATTGGTTGACTCCGTAGGTCATTCTGAAGGGTTTGGTAGCTTGGTTGGAAGTCAGTTGGAAACAAGTGGTGACTTTTTTTAAACCAATTTTAAGTTCTAACCATAAAAGAAGCCAAGATTGTGTTCTGCTGGGCTTTTAAATCTTGAATAGTGATGGAGCTGAAGATACATTTTACACATTGAAGACCTTATGTGTTCTTACACTTCATATAGTTTAGCTTTAACCTCACTGCAGAATACCAGACAAGTGCTGAAGTACATATACAATATATGTGGGTCCTTTTGAACTTTGCCAAAGAATTTTCAGTACTTTGTTCCAATAATATTTATTTTTTAGTGGTTGATTTGTGGAAGTACTGTGACCTAACCATGAGAGATTTTGTGTGCTAGTTCAAAGTGGTCAGGCCAAAGTTTTTGTGGAAAGCGGGTGTGTTTTTCATTGAAGTACTTGTAACACCTCAATCCTATAATGAATGCTGAAGATTATAGGAATATTCTGAGCGAATATGAGAAAGGCTTTGTCGGGGTTTGGGGTTTTTGGGTCATTACTGGGACTATTCACATGAAACAAAAACTATCACAAAGTTTAAAGTCCTTTCAGGGCAAATGAACTCAAGTGGATTTTTTTTTCACAGTCACCTCTAAAAGTGGCAGTGATATTCAGTCACTGATGTGTGGATGTTATCAATTTCGGGTTTAATTTGGCAAATCTGTGGAGCCAATCCCTTACAAATCATAATACATTTCCCATGTCCCATAGACATATATTGGCCCCTTCTTTCTGTCTGAAATAACAGTAGATAATAAAATCACATCCATACTTATTTAAAGATCCTATTTTACACAAGAAAAAGCATTTTGCTCCCGAAAAGACCCTCCACCAGAATAGTTCCACCTTTAAATGAAATGCATCTGTGCTGTGTGCAGGCCGGACGGCATGGGGACGGTGACAGTGGAAGAGAAGGAGCAGTTTGAGGCTGTGAGGAGTCGTCTCATGATTCTACTGGAAGACCAGATCACACACTTTAGGTACAACCTCCACACACACTCCACACAATAATACGCTTCACTTTTCTGTAGGGCCACATATCTGAATGCTTGTTTGGATATTAAGACATGTATTGAATATTTCTCTGCCCAATGCCATGTACATTCTGTAGACAAATATTGCAGTAGGGCACAGCTGCAGAACTTTAACAGGGAGTATCGTGCAGGCTCTATTTGAATCAGCTGTACGCTTCTCTGTTACGCTCACCCCACAAGCCCATATATCATTCATGCTCCCATACAATAATTCTCCATAAATATACAAAAGGATGATACTAACCTGATGCGGTGTGCGTTAGCTTCATTAGTGTGGTGCACAGTGATTGTGTTGTGATAGTGCAGCGAAGGGGGAGTGGGTAGAAGTAACATGGGGAGCAAGCAGATTCAGACAATGGAAAAAGAAAGTGAAACTTCTAAACATAGTAATACATTATTTTCAGAACTATAAAAGGTGAAATACAACCAAATTGAGTTTAAATGGGACATATGATAATAATTTGTTTATTTTGAGCTTCGTTCTAGGATAATTTTTCATATTTGTCTAAGAATGGAAAGCGTTAAAAAAATAAAAAATAACCCAATAATACATTTTTAAATACATCAGATACAAAATGTCTTTAAATTAAACTAAAGTTCCTTTGCTCAAAAGGGAGTGGGATGAAATAAGCACATGCTATGTTCTGTTGTCTTTTATCCTTCTATATAATTGTAAATGTACAATTGTAATGTAATAATTGTAATATATAATATGACTTTTGTTACCCAAATAAATAAAACAGACCTAAAAATAATAATTATTCTAAAAAGACCCTTTACAATGCAGAGTTTAGTCCAAAGTGGCGGCATGTTTGGGTCTTCCTGGTGCCATCGGTCGTAACAACAGGTGCAGGTCTGTGGTGGAGCCGGCCCCATTCATCTGCGCTCCGTGGTGTGAACACATTGTGAGGACAGTGTGAAAGACGCAGCCCTGGAGACCTTGAGCGACACTGTTCTGAAAAGCCCTGTCCCCTTAGCCTTCCCCCACCCGCCCATTCAAACCCTCCATCTGGCCCCCTACAGCGGCGAGGGGACCAGCCGCATCATTACAAGCTCACCTCCAAACAGGCTAATGCGGCCTAACAAAGGGCCCTCAATGTCAGGATTATGCAAATACCGCACACAGAGGAGGAGGCCTTCCACAGTTAATTTTGGTTTAAAGAATCTAAACATGCATAACCTTGTACAATTTAACTGCCAGTTGTCCAGTAAAGTAGTGTTGGTAATGTTGGTAATTGGGTTTTATTCATTAGAGTTGGTCCGGTTGATTAACTACGTGTAATTGTATGTTTTTAAAGCAGGAAATCAGCTAAATTGCTAAATAAAAGCTGGGTGAATAGTAGAGTTGATTTAATGTGCTATCAAAATAAATGCCTGTCAATTACTTTTTAAGGTGATATCTGTTGTGGGGGGGTTCTATTATTAGGCAATTAATGGCCCTTCTTAATTTTCTCAGGACTAGATGAACAATAAATGGGTTTAACAAATTATACATTTTATTATTGAAAACAAAAAGAGACCGTTTTTCTAAAGAAATGTTTAAAAAGTGTATTTAAAGCCACAGAATGCAACTTTTTAGTCGAAATGTCATATTTCCCAATGGAAAAAAACATGAAAAACGTGTGTCCTTAATGTGAGCGGGTTTTAACTTTCTTTTTCCATAGAATCATGTCACCTTTAGAAAGTTACATACTGTATCTTTACATAAAGTTTGCAGGTGCCATCACAGTTTCCCCAGAAATAGGGCTAACAAGGTATTTTTTATTTAATGTCATAATAAATAAAGTAATGTTATTGTTATTTTTTTCTGCTTCACGTTTTGCATGAGTTTGTTCAGAATTTTTACCTTAATTTCTATTCAAATTCAACTAGAGCAGAGCACACCAGTTAATTTTCACTATTCGTAAATGCCAGTTCTATACTAATGGATTTCACTTCCACCAGAAACTCATGAGGACCACTGCTTTGCTCGTAAATGAAACTAAGAAATAAGTGCCGTATTTACTTCATATAACCCATTAAATCAACTCAAACTTAATATTAGCACGCTGTCTTGAAATAAAAACTGACCTTAAGTGTCAAACCTAGATAGATTTCTTTTGTGTGACGGAGGACAACATCTGCCTGTAGGTGCCTGTCCATTAAAAGTCTGACCTGCCTGGCCCTCTGGCTTTGTTTATCAAGTACTGTTCACTTGTCAATTAACAACACGGAGGTGAGAAAAGCATCTTCATCTGCTGTAATGAGAAGAGAGGAGGCGGCCATCTGTTAAACACATCCTTCAATAGTCAAATGCTACCTACCTTTCTCATTTGGTTGTTTTGTCTTTTGTTTGTCCTTGAAATGGTCTCAAAAAGCACTTACTTATTGCATCTTTACCTGTAGGTACTGCTTTCCTTTCGGACGACCAGATGGGGCCCTGAAGGCAACGCTCTCCCTACAAGAACGGGTAAAGAATGTCCACATGATGGTGAAATAAGATTTTAAATAAATACATAAATAAATAAAGATAACTGAAAACGAAGAAAAAAAAAAGTTAAACTGTTGACTTATTTTTTTTTACTTAACTTTTCTTAATGGTGATCTTATTGCTTTGCCTGAAATGTTCCACAGTATGGCATTCAAATGATCTCCATGGAAACAAGCAGTGACGCCCTTTGGCTCAGTGGCAGGTTAGAGCTTTGTACAGTAACAGACAGTAACAGTGCATGTTTTTAAAGTGCTTTTTGTTAGCAATAAAAACACCTGTAATTTAATGCAAAATAGATGAGTTAACTGCAATACTGTGGAACATTCTAGGCAAAGCAATCTCCCTGGAGACAAACTGGCGGGTCACTCACTAGAAATGTTACACAGTGGACCTTTAAAGCTTCATTTGCTGTAAATAATGCACTACTAGCATTATTAAACATACCTAACCCCTGATCATTTATGGGATTTTGTTTCAACTCATTGTGTATCTCAAACTTCTTTTTAAAAATCTCAGATAAACTTGCAATTCTAAGAAAAAGTTGAAGATTTTACGATCTGGAAATAAGCTTTTATGATTTGAAACTCTCATTACAAATGACACTAATCCATGCAAACTCAAATGTATTGTGCATTTTATTTCCAGGTGTTGATGAAGGACATCACCACTCCAGTGCCAGCAGAGGAGATGAAGAAATTAGTCCAAAAATGTTTAGAGAAAGCTGCTCAGATCAACTATAACCAGCTACTTGAATACGCTCAAATTAAAGGTACATTCCTCTAATATTTCACTAAACTTCTATGAAGCAAACAAAAACATCTAATGTAAAAATTAACAAAAGAAATAATTCCAAAGATTTTGAACCAATGACTTGACGGGCCTATACCTGATTTTTCACTTGTATTTGAGTAAAATGAGTCTTTCTCCAGTATAGCAGCTCTTGAGGTCAAAGTATGTTCACTGCAGGAAACCTGCATCTAATTATAAAGCTCTAATTATAAAGCTGTGAAGTTAATGCTTAGCATGCTAGTTGTTGTTAAATTTACCATTATTTACCAGATTTACCTCTGAAAGTTGTGAAAAGAGATTATAAACTCATTAGTACACTTGGAATGCATAAGATAAGTGAGGAACTTTGGATCACTGCAAACGGTTTAAAGCAGTGGTCACCAACCTGAGGCTGAGCTGCTTCATGGGTTCATGGGTATAGTTTGAGACGCTTTGATACCAAACAACAAATGTGCTCAGTTTGCCTTTTACATACATGTATTATTAAAAATGATTAATGATAATCATCTACGTGTAGACACTGATCACATTAGATTTCTCTCACAATAATTATCACCAGTGAAAGCTGTGAAACCGATACCAATATTCAGCACTTTAAGTTTATTCAGATGATCCTGATACTGTTACTGCAACATAAAGTTGAGTGTGTCCAAAAAACAAACCCTGTTCAGTCTTTTCATCACAACAGTAGTCAACAGAAATAAAATGGCTAACATAAATAAAGGAATTATACATGAGTGAAATAAGTGTTAAATAAAGAGCTGCGTTAAACCTGCGCACGTACAATCTGCACTCGTGTGACCTGCAGGTACGATTGCTGAAAAGTTTAATTTCTCCAGTTTAACCAACACGATATACTCACAGAGCAGACTCACAATCAGGACAACATCCTCTGTCACAGAAAAACACTCACATTCCACTGAGTCATGTCCTTTAGTCCGACAGAAGCAGAACCACTTACGGTTTATGCAAATGAGCCATGCGCCAATGTGCCAGTGTGTGCAAAGCTGAAATATATTATCAAACGGGCTGATGTGGCTCCGTATTTTTAAGATATAGTCATTTTTAAAACTAAATAAACCCAAGGGTGATTAAAAAAAGAACAGCAGCAGAAGACAATTACATATTAGGTGTTCACTAGTGAGTTGTGCTATTTTTAGAACCGACCTGTCCACACTGATTCCATAATGCAAAATACATACTTAATACCAGTATACTGTGTTTGCATAAAAGCAATTAAAAGTATCATGAAAAATACTGCTTATGTTATGTTATTTATGTATTCCTTTTCAACAAGGAGACCCAGCCCAAGCTTTACAGAATGACATGGTTGTTTTTCCTGCTTTTTACAATGGTTCTTTATTGAATTAATGAACATACCGTATTTTGGTCTTGTGAAATGTTTTTAAAGTTACTACTACTTTTTCATTATTCTTAAAAGTATTTCTTCATTTTAAAAAGTATTTGGAGCACCCGTGAAAATTAATTAGTATGTCAAACATGAGATTTGAGTACACATTTTTGTTTTATCATAATAGATTTTTCAAAATACTTCCTGTATTAATAAACCCATGTCTTACCACTGTCTGAAAAAAATCATAACAGCCAAAAGAATGTCTGGAATTAAAATCAAATACTGACTCTGTGGCTGCCAATCTGCCAACGTTTCTGAATAAGGAAGCTGTCAAAATGTAAAAATCCCAAATCCATGCTCACAGAGGTTTTAGATTCATTCATGTACGTTTGAGCATTTTAGTGATTTCTCGTCGGCTTTATTCAGACTCTTCTTACAGTGAGCAGTTCCAGCAAGGCTAAGCTCACCTATGTCACCCATGTTCCCACACAGATATTTTACAGGACTGAGCGAGGACTCAATTGTTAATGCATTGTTTTTGGGCAAATATAGCATTTTTAAAACTATAAAAGGTAGAATAGTGACCTAAATGTTAAGTGTTCACATTAAAACAACATACTTTTACTGAAACTGTTCATCACTGAGTTTATGCATCTCCATGGACACAGGCAGGTGAAGTTAGAGGTCAGATCAAAGCAGAAAAGTAACCCCGTCACTAAGATTTATTTCAGAAAAAGACACCTGTAATAAATGCACATTATAGTTTACAAGTTTAATATCATATTATAGAATCTTATTTGTAAAGTAATAACATCTCCATGGAGACAGGTGTTGGATTATCCACTAGAAAAGTCACTTTGTGTTCGAATAGGTATTTCAGATCTTTCTAACACAGAGTTTTTGAACATTTGTGTGTGTTTCTAATGCAGTGGATCCTCAGGCTGCTCCAGAGAAGAGGCTGGAGGACATGATGAGGCTGGGGGAGCTTTGCATTGAAGTTCTGCAGCAGAATGAGGAGCACCACTCTGAGGTATAATTCACTCCCAGCACTGTCAACAGCTCAGGGGTTTATAGATATAACTTTTCAGGTGAATCAAATAATATTTATGGATGAGGCTGACTCGCTTTTACTGTTTTTATTCCAAAAATGTAAATATATGAGCTATAGTTTTCAAAACATGTAACTTGGAATGCCTTCGATAATTATAGTGATGAAATTCTCCTGGTGAAGTTTGACAGACGTGAGGATGGTGCTGCTCTGACATGAACAGACGAGGCTGGACTCACTCGGGACACAAACCCAGGATCTGTTTGTTCTCAGTTATTTCGGTGTAGACTCAGTAATGGCTCCGTGTAAAGTGTCAAAATAGCATCCGTCTGTCAGGCCACACTGGAAGAAAGACTGGACCAAAGACTAGAAATAAATCAAAGAAATAAATCAAAGAAATATGTAAGAATGTTAAATACACTGACTTCTGTTTAGCAGGTTTCTGCAGGTTTCTATTGGGATATCATGACATGCATTTACACACATTCCATCATCATATTTGAGACTAAACTTGGACTAACTCTGGATTAAACCTTGACTAGAGCTGGATCAGAATCAGAATTAGAGCAGAACCCAACCTACATCAGGACTAAACTGGACTCAGACTAGGACTAAGTGGAGTTCATTTAATGTTAAATTACAATGTTTGCATAATGCACTGTGCAACCACATCCACTGATACATTTTCAATTTACCTAAAATAAATAAAGGAAGGAAGGAACCTAAAATAAATAAAGGAAGGAAGGAAGGAAAAATAAATAAAGGAAGGAAGGAACCTAAAATAAATAAAGGAAGGAAGGAACCTAAAATAAATAAAGGAAGGAAGGAACCTAAAATAAATAAAGGAAGGAAGGAACCTAAAATAAATAAAGGAAGGAAGGAACCTAAAATAAATAAAGGAAGGAAGGAACCTAAAATAAATAAAGGAAGGAAGGAAGGAACCTAAAATAAAGGAAGGAAGGAAGGAAGGAAGGAAGCTAAAATAAAGGGAGGAAGGAAGGAAGGAACCTAAAATAAAGGAAGGAAGG
>KN497507.1:7082-25200 GCA_000787155.1 Scartelaos histophorus | reverse complement strand
TATTCAGCAAGTGCGCCCCACAAATGTGCTCCCCTGAAAACAATAGGAACCAACATCACAGTGGAAAAACTAAACGAAATGTACCCAGCATAAATATAATAAATAACATGAACTGTTAATAAAATAAGTCCAGTGTAATATACAATAATTTCCCCAAATAATACAAAATAATAATGGCCCAAATTTCTATATATAAAATAATATATGTAAAATAAATCAAGATTACATTATCATTATTAAGATACAACTGCTGTGACAGGATGATTTTGTGTTTTTTGTTTTGTTTTTTTTAAGTAGCTGTACATCTATGTTTGATTTTGTATAATGTAACACACTGGAAGTGAATAAGAGTCATAAGTTGATAAGGGGCAGATATTATAAGATTTTGCTTCTTTCTGTGCCCTTTCATTCATCTATCATAATTGTACCAAATCTGTAATACTGTCTGCAGATATGTTGCATTGACTTGTCTTATTTTAATGAATTAAATTAATATTATTGAATTGAATTGATTCTGCCCCCAAATCGTGCTAAATAGACCAAGGACTGGGCACCCAACATGTGCTGGGTATATGGCTTTTTACACCTTTGCAGAAAAACTTAGTCCAGTTGACAGATTTCAATGTTCTGTTCTTCTGTCTGTCATATCCAAAGACATGTTAGAGAAGATGAGACGACTGGATGATTTGATTTGAAGCAGTGGGACAGCTCAGAGAATAATGTACCTTACTTTGAATACTTTTAAAATGATACAATACATCTAACTGCTTTATAACCATAAGTCTTTTCTTTTATTTCTCATTCTTATTCCAGACATAAAAACGACTTCTGGCTCAGTGGTTTCACTCCGGCTCATCTGGGCGACGTACATACAAGTATCCTCGTTCTGTTGGCCAAAGTTGTATCAAAGCCCTTTACATCGTGTTAAGTTCTTAGCTTTTGAATATAGCTCATCGTAATTATTATAGAGCGGTCTGTGCTGGGGAGACTGCCACAGGTCCACTGCTGCTGTTTGCGCACGGGCTGCTAAATGATTTTGTTCTGCTCCAGTGCACTCTTTAATGAAAGTCTAAATGCTTTTGGAATGGTGGAATCAGCTGAGTTGGGGCCGGATTAGCGCTTCCCTCGCTTTCCTTCTTCCCCTTCTTTCTCCACGGCCTTGATGTTTAATTACCGCTAGTTTGTTGTTTTATTATTTATTTTTTCGTCCTCTTAGCCTCTCGCGTTTTGCCTCCGATCTGAGTGTGTTTTTGAGGGGAGAGGAAACGTCTGGAACGCTTAAGGGGCGAGCCCGACTTCGTTCAAGTGTCGATTTATTCAGCTGCAGGCCACACTTAAAGAAGACGTATTGTGCTTGTGTCTGGAATATAGTTATAATCTATGACACCGGTGGGTCATTATGTTATCGTCTGGATATTTTAAATCGCAATATTCAGCCAAAACGCCTAAATAAGAAACACAAGACGTTAGAAAACCGGAGTATCCAATGATTTCACCGTAAATGTCATTACAACAAAGAGCCGTGCAGTTGTTGGTACCTCCAATGGATAGCTGCATATCACAATAGAGAGTTTTTCTGTTCATACTAAAATTATTACGGGACATTGCCAATTTCCGATCGGCAAAGACTGTTCAAACAAGTCGAAATGAAATATAAATACAACTTCAGATGAGTAAATGGTGAAGGGAAAAACTATACTTTAGTTAAATGCTCTGAAAATTCGCTTTTACATAATAGATCTACCTTAAGGGACTTCTCAGCAGCTTAGATAAAAATCCCTTTTCATTTGCTTTGGTTCTTTCAGTCTCTAAATGCAGACCAGCATAGTCTTTTGTAGGACATGTCTATAAATGCAAATTACATCTCCTCTAGAATAGTCATTATGAACAAAATCGACAGTTAAGATTTACAGATTTCACTTGTTGGCTTCAGAAATCTGCGTCTTTTACTTTCCTCCATGTTTGTTTTGACGCAATATATTTTTCTCTGATTGGGTAATTCGCTTGTCTATCACACGGAAACGGCGGAGGGAGTATTCTAAATATGTGCGGCGTTGGCTGCTTTTTAGTGTAATAACGCCGGTGTCACTTTAGTGAGAAGTGAAAGAATTAACAGGCGTGTCTGCACCCGGGCTCCAAGCGACACTCTCAGACTCAATTAATTCCTTAAGTGGGTATTTTTTTAGTTGTTGCAATGGTAAAATTAGAACTGTCACAGAGCCCATATTCTGCTATTTTCTGATATATATATTATAATGTTTCCTCATCACAAACATACCTGGAGTTGTGTTTTTTTTCCACTCAAATCACACTGCATATTGAGTTCTTCTCTTAAAACACCCTGCTCCACCTTGTGATCCCATCTGGTAATAGAGGAAGTGCTCTGTTTTTTAACTCCATGCACCTTCACTAGAATCATTTTGGGTATTTTTTGCACCTGGATTTGAAAACCTTACTGAACTAAAGGTAATTGTAGCCGTTAACTCAAACTACTGCATGACATCACAAGGTGGAGCAGATCATTTTAAGATTTGGAGATGTTTACAGATTAATAAAACAGGTAACAGTATTATGCTATTGCCTTTTAAATATATGTGTATCTTGGTAACATCTTATGCTCTGTAATTATTTCTAAACTAAACTTTTATTTTATTTTATAGATGTGAGGACATTTCCTTCACAGTATGTGCATTAAACACACAAGTGCTTGTTTATCAGTCTCACACCAGAGGTTACCCCTTTTCAAGAGTAAAACTTCAATTATGTTAGTTGAAAGGTTTAATTTACATTTAATCTTGACCCCTCGACCCTTTGCCGCCATCTACAGTGTCTTCCATCACTCTTCCTCCCACGCCCCCATTGTCTTCGGCACCTCCATCATCATTGCGCCTCACCGCTGGAGTATGTTTAGGTCATTGCTTGCCGTTGACCTGTACTTAGCATTTAAATCAGACTGTGATCTCATTACCGCTCCACACCTCACTGTATTTGATGTAAGACTGAACATTAATAAAGATCCCCAAGGCTTGGAGATGAGGCTTGTCGTGCAGCCCAGGTAATTTAGTGAGCCACGACCAAGATGGAGAGAGTGTGTTATTATAGACTTGATGGCTTGGCAGGCCTGGTCCCTAATTGATCCGCGCTCTGCAGAAGTGCTCTGTGGTGATGGAGGGTGTGGTTGGGGGGTAAGAATTCGATGCACAATGTAATACATACTGTAGTAGCATTGCAGCGAGACCAATCCATAGTTTGAAAACCTGAGAGGGCCAGAGCAGTGCGGGTGAGGGCCAGGCAAGTGTGTATTGATTCAAAAATACACTCAGTGACAGCTATTCAACGAATTATAACAAGCAAGATAGTTTCTCAGGAGGTAGGCAACTGCTCATGGCTGCTTTAAGCACTGCTGCTTCTGTGGCCACATTACAAAGGATTATACAGACGATTTTAAATACCTGAACTTTATAGTTTGCTTTTTGCACTTTTACTTCTAAAGGTTATTCCTGCAATCCAATCTGCACTTTATTTGATTAAATGATACCCAACCTCATTGTTGTGGCTTCTTCTAAAAAGTTAAGACCTCTTATTGAATACAGTCAAAGCCATTGGTGTATGCATAAAGGTGCACCATGCCACTTTTCTGGAGGTGGGATCCCTCCACCTTCTTACATCTTGTCTCCATGAAGAACATATTCCTTTGTCTAAATGTGCAACATATCATCTTTTGTTTATTATATTGTTTATTCCTAGAGATTCTCCATTTATTTATTTATTTGATAGGGACAATGCACATTAATGAACATAAGTATAAAACAAATGTAAATATGCCAGATTTTAGCTACAAAACACATTTTCATCCGTAGTTCAAATACAAACACAAATACAAATACATAAAAATACAACATACAACACAAGCAGCAAAAACAAAAGTCTAGTGGTCACATGACTGGTTGGTTTTCAGCCATAGTTTGAGTTGTGTTTTAAAGCTGATCAGTGTGAGACTCTCCTTTATGTGCAGAGGAATGTTCCAGATGTTAGTGGCCCTCACAGAGACACTGTTCTGTCCAAAAGTGGTTCTTGTGGGGACCTCTGTTCTGTCCAAAAGTGGTTCTTCTGTGGGGACTTCACAGTCTCCTCTGGTTTTGGGGCCACTTGACGTCTTAGGTTTGAAAAAGACAGACATGGGGGCGGGGCTATTCCATGTAGCGCTTTACAAATGAAGCAAACATACTTAAAATTTATAAAATGTTCAAAATTTAAAAGATTGTACTTATTTAAAATATTACATACATTAAATGAATTAGGTTTTTGGTCAAAAATTTTAAGAGATTTTTTAAACTGATTCAATTATTTTCAAATTTGTAACAGTGGTGAGAGACCATTCATTCTTATTGTGACTATCTTCACAGATCTGACCTGTAACCTAGCCTGGTGGTGTCATCTGGTTGTTTCTATAAAGTTGTGAGTTAAATAGCATGCTGTGGAGCACTTCAGGGCACAAACGATATCTCAGATGAGTAGGTGGTGTGCCCTCCTTCTGAAAAGATGCGTAGTGAACTTTTAAATCACAAGCCAAAGCAAGGGCGCCTCTTTTTTAACACAAAATATTTAACTATATAATCTTGAATCTTTCCTCTCATACACAGTGTTAAAATGGCCTTCCCATATGCAGCTTAACTCACATCCACATGTAGACATTTTAGCAGGAAAATGACCACAAAAAACACAAACACTTATACACAAATATCTGTCTTTCTCGTGCATGTGTGTCCAAACGTGGTGCATGCTGATAACACATTAAAACCGGCCTCTAATAATTTTGGACTTCCTATTGCCTCATCATTGGTTGCGTTGTTGTTGCATTATCTGTTTTGCTTGGACCTTGAAATCTGATCTAGGTCACCTCTGCCAAAGCCTCTGTGTTTTCCTCGCACACAGACAAAAAAAATAAAAAATACAAAAATAGAATAACATATGAAACAGAATCGGTCGCACAATATCAACTGATTCATATTCCTGCTTCTTTTAAATCTGTAGAACTAGCACAATGTGAAATTGACAGAGCTTGTTTAAATGATTATGGTAGAAGCTCTTTTTAGAATATGTCAAATGAATAATTGTTGAGCACTTAATTTCTTTATAAATAAAAAAACAAACATTAAAAGCTAGTTGCTGGTGATGATACTGTGACTGCTGTTGTTGTGAAAGTTGTGAAAACTGTTGATGTGTGTGTGTGAATAATTAGCATGCTAGAAATGCATTATTAAACCAAGGAATAAGTTTCAATTTCAATTCAATTCAATTCTATTTATTTTTGTATAGCCCAAAATCACAACAACAGTTATCTCAGCGGGCTTCACAAAATTGTTAATTTAGCAAACAGAGATGTCAGAGAATGAGCAGAACAAGAAAAATAGTAATAATAATGAATAATTAATTAATAATTCAAAAATACAGAATGTCCAACAACAAAGGGCAAACACGGATAATTGTCCCAGCATTTCCTGTCCTGAGACCCTCCTTCTTCGGCAAGGAAAAAAAAAAAAAAAAGAGAAACCTCGAGAAGAACCACAGTGAAGGAGAGATCCACTCCCATAGACGGACATGGTTTTGACCATTGCAAACGCTTTAAAATGAGCTAATTTTGTTTTTCACGTTTTAAGACACTTAAAAGCAGTTACAGCACCTTTAGGTCTGATGAAAATAATAATCATTCAGTTATTCAATACAACCGAGCCAAAACAAAAGCCAAAGACATCCTTAATATAAACACGGACATTGCCAGAATCTTTGGCACCGTTTGATTTCCTCTCTATAGCATTGCCAATTGGTGCAATTCTGGCCAGCAACCGTCCTATTTATCACAGTAGTATTTGCAAGCCACGATCAATGTTCATGCTGTAGGGAGTCAAACCTGTAGCAAATACAAAATGCTTGTAGTACCACTCAAAATAATGATGCTGTCTTCACCCTAAGATGCTTATAAATATAAAGTCCTTCAAGGGTTCTCCAATCAATGGCAAACAGTGGAAGCCTGCTTATTATGTGCCAATACAGAATCCTGCAGTTATTTGTGAAGTCAAAACACAAGGCTAATAATGCAATATCGAGGAAGAGGAGGAGGAGCCAGTGTAATTTTCCCTTGAACCCGTATTGATCACTTCAGTTGGTGTTGTAGTTCTGTCACTCTCAGTCAAAGCACTCTCCATTGAACTTGTTTACAGGTAAAGTGTATCCATTGTACAGACACCTCTACACGGCTATAATCAGGCCTTCTTCACTGACAACACATGCAAACTCTGCTGTTTGTATGTAGTGTGTAGTGAACGACTGCTGCAAGGTCATTTTCAAAGGCATTTAGAGCTGCACACATGTTGAAAAGGCTCAGTTTGCACACAGTGCTGCACTGAAGGACTATACTAGTAGAGGCCATGATTTGGATGACTCAATAGTGGGTGTAGAACTTGGCGAAAGTCCAATATCTCTCCAAATTTGTTATGATTTTGTGAAACTGCCGGTCTAATGCATTGTCAACATTGCTTAAAAATGCTGATTGCGAAGCCAGTGTCTCATTTGTCCATGAAATCTTCCAACAAATCAATGAACAATGGGAGGTTGATGTTTTTGAGTGACCCTGCATAGAGTTGAATTAATTACAATGTGTCTTTGTGCAACTAAGCAGCCAGAGTGCCTTTCTGAATGTTGCTTTGAATAGAACATTTCTCTGCAGTACAACTACTGTATCGAGAAGAATGCTTTAGTCACTGTAATGGCTGATGCTCCAAACCCAATGAAAGTTTCGCGTGTTAGTCCATGAATAACACACTGTGCATATTTGTGTGCAGCAAGTTGAATTACCAGCTTTAATTTTTTTTCGTAGGGATGGACTGATCCAACTTTTTCAATTCCAATATTTGTATTGATACTAAAGCTTTAAGTATCTGCCAATTCCCAATATCGACTAATACCAGTGGAGAAACTGAAAACAGCATTTATTTTCTTTATACAAAAATAAAAAGACAAAACTGATCCAAATGTGTCATTTAGCTGTTATCTGTCCCTCAAGTTACTACAAAACAGCTTTGAATAAATAAAAGTTTAAACATTATGAGACTTTCAGGGCCAATTATGACAAGTAAATAGTCTTACATGATTACATAAATGTATATGCCAAATTACGATATCCACTGAACTGATATCTGGAAGCTGATGTCTGATCCAGCAAATTTTTATATCAGATATCAGATAGTTGCATCGCTATCTGTTTGTCATAGTTTACTGCAGGGTTTCAGATGATCACAATGTTCTATAGGTCAGATCACTACTAAACTGTGTATATGGTGTTTTAATAGCATTATCAAAAGCCAGTTGTTTGTGTTTGTGAATACCAGGCTGTAAGGGCAGAGTTTGTAATGTGGTTGCCTATTAGTCCAATCACAGTGTTCCTTAGGCCTCTAGATTCTGCTCCTCCGTCTCTCTCACGCTCTTCTCTCTGATGGTGTGAGTGAGCTGTAAAGGTGTCACTACTTACTGCCCCATTCCTACATTCAAGTTATTTTTTCTTATGAGTAGTATAGGCTTCTTGAAACCACAGCATTATTCTGTTGTGGCCTTTACACCGTTATTATAACTTTATACTGTGAAAACATAACCCCCACTCCTGCGACGCGCCCGCTAACCTGACCTGAACCCGGGCCACTTCCTGTGTGCGTGAACGACCATATTTGTCCAGCAGTTGCCGCAGTGGTATTGGGAGACCGCTGTGGCGTGGCGGGATGTCACAGTGTGTTTGTCATTGTGCTCGAGAATGTTTTGGAAATAAATAGACCTGTCTTTTCACATCAACTTTCCGCGTTGGCCCCTAAACCCCTGCACCTCCACAGCCCCATGTTTGGTCGGCTGGTCTTGGTACACATCCGGCCAGGCCACGACGCGAGGTGACATCTGGGTCAGAACCAGTGACTCAACATGCTGGCAGGAACAGAGGCAGTATAAGGAGTAGGAGGTGATATCCACAAGCACAAGGCTTACAGACACTATTTTCGTTGGCGCTTCCTGCTTCCTTTCTAACATTAGGCCTGCATGCGCTGTGGCTGGGAAAGCAACAGAGCACAGACGTAGTTTGAATGTTTTCTTGTTAACTGGAGAGCAGGTTTTTTTGCATGGGTGAGTTTGTAGTAAAAGTTGTTTCAAAGAGTTGGTCTTGTTCTTCAGTCCTTCAGGGTTTTATTGCTTCGTTCGCCATGACCACTATTTTGCATTGTCATTGATTGTCCAACATATGTACTTGGTGTTTGCTTCTCTTTTGTAATCCGTCCTTACACTGACTGAGTCAGTCAAAAATTGTAAAGTACAGTACTTAAGTATATATATTAGGTGTCTGTACTGGTATTTGGTGTGGTCCCCACGATAATAGAAGGGGTGAAACATGTGAAACTTTCCAGTCAAACCAATAACATCTTCATGAAGAGAAGCACCACAGACCCTCCACCAGAAAAGTTACATAAAGGACCTATAAATCTTATCATAATAGCCAAAAAATAACCAAACATTTCCCAGTAGTGCAAAGAAAATGTACACACAATAAATACATAGATTATATATTGAACAATAACTATATAGTAATTATGATGGCAGGCTTCACTCAGTATGGATCAAATGCACTTTTACATATTTGTTTATCCATCGAGAGGCCTGTCAGTCCAAGTAAGAGAAATACAAAAGTAAATTATTATGATGTTCTATTTCAAAACATTCAAGATCTCTTTGAATGGACAATGAAATGTTCAAACCAAAAACACACTACTGTCGGGCGAGGACTGGTCCCTGATAGGAAAAAGTGGACTGATCCACACACTAATGCACAACCCATGTTTGTATATTGAATTCTCTATAAATAATCCTATTGAAGTAGACCTTGGTAAGACTTCAGAAAAACAAGTAGTACACAAGTAGTACACAAGTATTGAAAAATTGCCATTGTGCTGTACTAAAAGTATGAAGGTACTGTCTCCCTTTTAGATATCTGTTCTGTAAATTTTCAAGTGGATACATTTTACCTTTACTACATCTGAGCACAATTCTTTATCAAACTAAATGCAGCTTTATTAGATCTCAGTCAGTGCAAAAATACTTTCATTTTTAAATGGGTACTTTAATACTTTACAAGTAGATTTTTTTTACTTGAATATATTTTTGCTCTGGAGTCTGTACTTCTACTTAAAGATCTGCTGTGTAACATTTCTGGTATTTTTTTTCCTGAAGTGCTCCACGTCTAGAGAATGACATTTAATTTAACTATTGTTACAGGTCAGATCTGTGGGGCAGTAGTTTTGAGAAATAAAAACGCCTATAATCGAATAAATACAAGGTTTGTTTAATGCCATACTGTGGAACATTCCAAGCAAAGCAGTAACGTCACCATAAAGACAAGCAGATGGTGGACTCGATATCAAAAAGTTACACAGTGCGCCTTTAAAAAATAAAACTGAGTACTTCCTCCAGCTCTGTCACTGTGGCTATAACAGGCATACTTTTTCATGGATGCTTGCATGATTTTTACAAACTGCATTCAATACATTTCAATAATAATCTGCTTTGTCATAAATAATAAATGGCGGCTGGTTGCTTTAAGAACAATATTATGTCTTATTGACGCAAAATTCATTATCTTTGTCTTCCTGATCAACGGTGCTTCTCCTCAGATTGATTGCTCGATGACACTCCCCATTAAAGCCCCATTACGCGGGGCCTATTTTTACTGCTATGTTCAAGTTGAATCGAATGGGGAAAGAGCATAGGATACGAGCGGGATTTCGACAGCTACAAGATTGTTCATCATTAGCTGACATTGTGCGCCAGACACTAGAATATGTCATTTAGCAAAGGGCCGTGGCGCGTCCTTCCCCGCTCAATGGCTCTACATGACACATTACAAAAGCTGCTCTATCAACACTGTCAATGCGGCAAGCCAACGGAGTAAGGTTCACTAATGATAAAAGATCCCGTTTGTTCAATTTAAGTGCAAAACATCCATCGCGCACACTCACGCTCTCGCTCTTTTCCACCAAGGTTTTGATTAAGAGATTCAATGAAATGACTTTAAAGGGAGAATTGTCGGCCATTTTCTCCCAACATAATTCTTCATACTTCTGTTCTTTAAGGCTATGACACATTAGGGGGCTGTGAGGTCATTAGCGGTGGGAGAAAGAATGGCCCGAGTCTACGGAAAACAACACGAGAAAGACGAAGAAGAATGAGGCAAGACCGAGCGCCACAGTTAAACATGAAGAATTACAGGTCGTATTAATTACTGGATCTGGGTGGAGCGAGTGTGGAGCTGTGATGATGTGACGTCTTTTCTCTTCATGTCAAGAAATGCCTGGAATAGAATCAGTATTTACACATAGTCACATAATCAAACTATTGAACAATTGATCTACAACTTCAGTGTTGTCTTGAAATATTTAGTTTTTCAACACTTTTTGTGTTGAAAAAGATTAGAGAGGATTAATGCACATAACCAGTTTTGAGCAAATACCACACATAGCTTACATACATATTAGCATACAATACCAGGCATGTTCTGACTATTACATTGTAAAGGCATAACAATTGTAAATGAACATATATGGAATACAGAAATAAGTATGAATAACTCACAATATATCCACAAATATATATAAAACATCTTTTATATTTTGCTTTGCTTTGATCACTACTTTGTGCTCTCTTGGTAATCCACTCAAGGACCCTGGCACATGTGTGCAGGAGACTCCATCATGAAGCTCATTGATAGAACAACTAAGGGTTTTCGCTAAAGAAAAGACTCATTTGAAAACCTTCAATCAAAACTATTACATTATTAATATAACATGTTTTCTTTGCTACTTAAGTCCATACATATATATATATAAAATCACATCTGTGACACATCTGACTCTGCAATGTAGAAAGTGGTAAACATAAAGAAAAATTATGGAATGAGAAGCTGTGTCCAAACTGTAGTTGTATTGTGTATTGTGGAAATCAAAAAACAAAGAAAAAAAATAAAATCTTGATATTGGCAATGATACAGAGCAGCCTATGTTGTAATTTGCCAGAGCGAGTGTGTAAGGTCATGTTTCTAACAAGAGTGTTCCCAGTGACGTGTCCATGTCGGACATGTGTCACACTGCACTCTTTTCAAACAAACAACCTGTTCCTCTGGCCTCTAATAAGCCCCATTAATGAATTCAGAATGTAACCAGACCTGATGCTGTCCCACTGCAGCACCAATAGGTGTCGGGCTAAATAAATCCTAACACTTTGACATTCTGAGCCTACATCACGCGCAGGTTCACATTCTTGTACACGTTTTTACATGTTTTATCGGAGCGTACTGTGCCATTGACTCTGCTCCAGCCGCCTGTAACATACTGCATATTTATCAGTCTTTTAATATGCG
The DNA here is from genome assembly GCA_000787155.1 of Scartelaos histophorus. Classification (NCBI taxonomy): domain Eukaryota; kingdom Metazoa; phylum Chordata; class Actinopteri; order Gobiiformes; family Gobiidae; genus Scartelaos; species Scartelaos histophorus. The sequence goes on along the minus strand of KN497507.1, from coordinate 13,757 downwards.
TTTAACATATATTCTCGGAGAATAATGATGCGCTGGTAATTACATGGTGGGTGGCTACCTCCGAGCGTCTGTCATTCCAATCAGTTATGTGCAATATTCTCATGTCTTTTCTGTTTCTTAGCCACGACGCACAATCAGAATTTCAATTGTCCTGCCTGAACGCTCCCGCCCATCCACAATAAGCCGATGAAATTAAAATTTAGAAACTGGCATTGACGGCATTTCCGACGCAGTGTCCCCCATGATGGCATATTAATAAGTTTCTGAATGAATTTGGTTGTGTAAATGGCAGGGAGCTCCGGGGGGTTGGTCTGGGTATGGATATTGACAGTGTGATCAAAAGAGAAAGACAAGAGCCGAGATGACGAAGAGGGAGCTGAAGGAGTGGGCAGCGGGGTGTACCGGCAAAATGACAATGCAGTCCCAGCGGTCTTCATCTCCTCTGAGCACACACACACACTGTCGCTCCAGTATCTGCAGAAAGTAATGACACTCTAATGCCATGAATAAACAGGGGCTGTACTACTGATGTGTATGAGGGGGGAGCGCAGGGGCTGTGGCACATGTACCATTGTGAGAAGAAACACCCGCATTTCGTCTACCTCCTCCATCTCAAACAAATTATATTTCCTGGGGGTGATGCTAGCTGTAGGCACTGCTCTGTCTGAAGCCTACACTACACTATGAACGCTGGTGTTGATCACAGGCTCCTGAAAATGTTTTTTTTTTTACATCGGTTTTGTATTAAAACTTTTTGGTTGTGTTTGGATTGCGTCTCCACGGTAATTGCCGACCTTTGAGATGCCCTTAGAACAACCCTAGCGTGATGTTACTGCAACGTATTAACACCTTTTTTACTATCAAACAAAGATTTCTAATAGAATATGCCATTTATTAATACAATAAGACATTTATAAATACAGTTACAAGGCACGTCTCCTTGCAGTCAGAATGTTCCACAGTATGGCATTGAACGTCAATCTTGCATTTACTCAGTCTCATCTATTATTGCTGAATAATACCTTGAAAAATGCGTATTCTTACTTTTTTTTTTTCTCTTTTATCTCCCCTGATCAGAGCTATAACTAGACCTGCCTCTTCCCATGGGGATAGACCATTTTGACAACATTAAAAAACGCTGATATTTGACTGGAATGTAGCCTTGACTTGTTTATCTGTATCCATTCTGTTTGTGTAGCGTTTGACAACCGCCAGATGTAGCTCTTACCTGAGCCGAGCCTTGTGAAATCTCAGTCACAAATACAGCATTTTTTGATTGCACCGCTCTTACTTTTGGGCGCAGGTTTTTGATTGGGGCTTTGTGATGATTAAAATGACTTTATGGACCATTAAACAGCGCTTTCAGCAAATAGACTCATCATGAATCGGGGGGCGCAGGCAGTGTGCTTAAAGTAATTGAGTCTCTGAGGTAAATAACACTACAGTATTGCTGATTGTCAAGTATTACCCGTTGCTAATTTTACACAGGCGTTTTGGTATTGATGTTTCCTTACAATGATCTCTCGGACGTAATTGATTAGTATCGGCTACAATGCAATTCCCTCAGACATATTATTCAAGCCGGTGCCGTGAAGTTGTATTTTATTGTTTTGTTTATGAAGATGAACTTAATCCATTCTGTGCCTGTCGCTTACGTCACCCATTGCAAATTTTTAATCATCTTTGCTGCAGCTTTATCCTGCAAAGGCATACACGGAATGCTTATGAACTGTAAACTTCCCTTAGCGCTTTTGTCCCAGGCGGAATTGCGTTGAAAGATTAATATTTTCAGTTTAAGATACATCAATCTTTCACAGGGCTGGTCCGGGTTAAGCGTTTCTCAAAGCACGGCGGTTCAGATGCATATCAATGATTCCAGTTTAGCTTTGACTTAATGATAATTCTATCTGGTCCATGAAGTGAATTGCTAAGTGTTTGATTAGGTGTGTGTGGTTTCATTTATAATGCGACGCACTGTGGCACCGTGTCACATCCCAATAGATGTTGGTAGAGCAGGTTTTTTTTCATTACTCAAATCTTGCACAGAACTACGTTTCAGACAGTGGACAAAACAAATTATTTTCTTATGCATTGAACTCTGTAAGCAAAGGTATTGGCTTCCCTTTTTGTACTGCAGCTGCATCTGAAATCAAAAGTGAAAACATTACATGAAATATGTAACTTTTTAGCCAAAAATAAATTTATGTTGTTCAAGACGTTTTTTTCACCTGCATCTATACTATGAGTGGGTTTGCATTTCCTCAAACCTACTTGGCTGCTTGTTTCCGTGGATATGCTGTTGCTTTATTTATAATATTCCACACTATGCACTAAAACTCATGTATCTCCATTTTGAAATATGGTTTTTACTGATATTTTACATTCTGTACCTTTTAAATTACATTATATTGACTTTATTCATTTGATACTGTTTCGCAGACCCCTTTAAAAATGTATGTCTTGGATCAAAAATAATAGTCATTAATAGTGGATTGATAAGCAAAATACCATCTTGAAAATAAAGATTGTTCAAACATGCACAAATCACTCCAAACACAACTTGAGTAAATGGTGAGGGAAAACAACTATAAAAAGCTTAAACTCTAAAAAGTCAATTTTACATAATGGCTCTTCTTTAAGTAATTCTACACACTTTCTTTTACACGGAGATGTATTCCAGGTAATACAATGCAAGATGAAAACCGCCAAGAAGAAAAACCAATTCCAAAAACGCAATGACCCGTGAATCCGATCTAGCGGCGTAATCCAGCACAATCCCGCTCTACCTTTAGTCCATGTACCTTCAGTGTAACTGCTGCTATGTGATTTTCTCCCCCCTCTTCAAACATGATTATTTGAGTATTACAGCCTGTTTGGAGTGACTTCCAGTTGGAGCGTGCGTGTCAGAGCAGTCATCACTATAGCCTCCATTAGACTGTGTTCAGGTGGCTCTGTGTAGCCCTGGCATTACCTTCCTCTCCCCCTAATGCTGAAGCGGACCTGCCAAGTCGACTTAATTACACCACCACTGGCCACCGGGCCCTAAACTGCTCTCCTCATCCGCCTTCTCATTTTTATCCACTTGAATCAGAGCCCATTCTCTCCACTTTTGCCTTTTTCAAGCACTAGTGACTTGTTTTCTGGGTTTGGTGGAGTAACTTTACTTCAAAAAAATAACAGTGGAGGTTATGGCATTTTTCATTTTGCAACAAAGAACACACTGCTTTTAGAACAGAGCCTTAAAATGACTGAGCTGATTGGCTGGTTGTTGTAACTTGCCAAGGGGCTGAACTCGGGTTTCTGTACTGAATCACTGCCTATGTTGATGTAATCCCTCATTCCTCCAGGAGTGGCCAGTGGTAGAAGTGTTTCAAAGGTTATCAAGGCACTATACATTTCTAGCGGAGTCCAGTTCAGTCCCAGTTTACCTTTACTGGATTGGCAGTTTCTTTGCTAAAATTATCCAAATGATTCTAGTGAATGTCTATGCAGTTCATCTTAAAAACACAATGGATCATTTCCTGTATCACCGCGTGACCAGTCCAGTTCAGTACCTTCAACCTCCATTTCTACAGTTATAATGTGCATCCAGGTACTTAGCAACGCTGCTGATCTAATGACCAAAGCAACTTAAGCTCCAATGTCAGTTTTCTGCCACTTTGTGTTAGCACCTTTTGATTACAGAGACATAAATAGTTCAGATTACACTATTTTCTGATATGTTATAATGTTTCCTCATCACAAACATACCTGGAGTTGCGTTTTGTTTCATACACACATGTTTAACGCACAAACCCTGTATATTTAAGCATATTTAGGTAAAACAGGAAGTGCTCCACTGTGTTTTTAAACTACACACACCTTGACTAGAATCATTTGGATAGTTCAGTAGAGATTAGCGATTCCAGAGCCGAAATTAAAGATAAAAGTTAGTTGTTATCTTGAAAACTTAACATTTTAACATGGCTTAAAGGTCATAAGAGTCAATTTTATGTAATATAGCACCTTTAAGAGCAAAATCAGGTCTAAAACTAATTATGCTATTGCAGCCACAGATATACTAAGTGTCACGATAACACATTTTGAATTATATTGCTGAAGAAAACCTAGACAATAAATGATAATATTGCAACTCATTTATACCACTGACACAATAGTTCGAGCAGATTCACACTACAAAAACGTGTCTAAATGTACAATACTGTTAAAAAACTATGGGCTGCAACATATAAATGGCAAAATCAAACACTAGTACTTATAGTTTTGCATCTGTATTCAACCTTTGGCACCTTAAATCTAATCTTATAGCTAAAAATAAGTGTACACATGACACATGAGTATTGACTCTAAAAAGAAATACTGTTCCACTTTCATATACTGAACGATAAGTCAATACAGTAATTATCGTGATGGCGCTGATGAGCTCGCCTGACTAAGACTAAAACACTAAACCGTTAAACCAAGGATGCATTTACCTACGGCCATGATAAGCAACGTTACGCCCCATTTACTTCATGCACCGCACGAAATCAACATTTAAATTTGTCAAGTTAAAAGGTAGCTGTGATCTGACGCGCCATGTCTGTGTAATTGAACAACAGACGCTCCACATCTGCTCCGAGAGATATCACAAGATCCCTCTATTTACATTTGTTATCCCTCGCCTTGTACTATAAAATTAATAGCGGAAATTAGGATCCTGCCTGAGGGCGATAAACAAAAGACTTAAGATAGCAGAAAACGCTAAAACGTGTCAAAATCTTCTGACATAAATTGCTCGGTAACACTTCCAGATTGTGTAGTGCCAAGTCACCAGCAATGGGGCTATCATCGTTTTATATTGTAATACAAGTACCCCGCTGATGCCGGGAGAAACGTTGACGCCACGCTATCTCATGCATACAGCGCGTGACGCCGTTTTAAAGCCAGTTTAGAGCCTGTAACATTAGGGTTATGGAGCTTAAATATTCCTCACTTTGCAGATGCAGTTCATTAGTGATTAGCCTGAGGTGGATTCTACCTGAACTCTGTCTTCACGGGTTTTCCTCGAGTTCCCCTCATTGGAAGGAGAAGGCTAATGGCTCCATAGGTTGTTAAATTTGTAATGGTGCGGAACAGGAACACAATATGATCCCGGTACTTGTCCAAAAGTTGAACATTTTAATTGGTTAATGTGTCCCCTCTCTGCTTGTCAAACGCAGTCTCCAAACTTTTTTAGTACTTCTGCGAGATTTTAATGGTTTCACGCACATCATTTGTCTAACTGAAGCTAAAAATATACGTAAAATGGCACTGAAATTTTGCAAACACAGAAAATTTGATGTTTTTGGTGGTGCAGTTATTTAGTTTGTGTGTAGTTTGAGGACTGTACTTGTTATGCTGGTTTTAGATTCTGTATTTTTAATCAATTTAAACAGAAGTGAAACTTTCTTGGCCATGTACTGTAGGTCCTGTATTCGATCCAACTCTCGATGCCTCTGGAATTTATTGTTTTATGCTTTTTTATGCTATTTATAAGGATGAGCGATGTATTGCTTCAGTATCAGTATCAGTTGATATCAATATTCGATACAGATTTTTGGCACCACCGCTTTTATTTTATGATCTTTACTTCAACTTAAGTTTTTGAGTCTTGCTATGGATTTAAAAAGGTAAAGGCACAGCAACAGGCCGAACTTTTGCATATCGTTATTAGCTCCAAAAAAATCCATACAGGCCCATCTCCAGTTATTTAGGTAAATTTGTTATACCTTTTCCACATTGCTCAAACATCAGTGAGCTTTTTCAACCAGTTCGTAATTTATTATCATAAGCGCTGTAATGCCGGCCACATAACAAGCTGCTAATTTCATGCGCCGTCACAAACGTATTAAAAGATGAATTGTTGCATTTTTTTCTTCTCTCTGGCACAGTTATCAAACCAAAAACACTAATAATTGCACAAAGCATTTCACCGATTCCCCTGCAGAGTCTCTTTCAAACGATGCTTCATTTGGCCTCTTGTTCAAAGCCTTTCACGACTCAACATTAGACTGCGAGCGTTACTGTGTCTACTTCCCCCCACAGACCTGAGCCGTCTTTGTCCTGGCTGTGCATGAGAGAGAGACACTTTTTCCTCTGTGGCCGCGGGCTTTTCCGATTGATTGGAATTCTTCGCGGGAAAAGAGAGAAGAAGAAGAAAAAAAAACCACTGAAAGCTTTTGAGTTGTGAAGTTTGGAGTGCAAAACATCAGGTGACAAGGGCCATACCGGCTTGGACTGAAATGCGCGCTGTTTACTGAAAAAAAGAACAAAGAACGCGAATATTGAGGGAGCCATTTCACAGTAATACACCAGGGAGCTATGCAGGTGTATAAGCAGGTGCAAAAACTATTGGATGATGCAGAAAGTCCCAAGATGAGACCGAAGCGTAGACCTCTGCACGGCCCTAGATAAACATTGCTGACCTGTTATTTCCGTTGGTGTCAGAGAAGGGGGCAATTAATCTGTACAGAAATCTTTACATTGCAGTTTCATAGCGGGGCAAATGGCACAAGAGAAAACACTCTAATAAAAGGGACAAAGCAAATCTGGGACACGCCGAAGATACACGATGTCGACAAAAGCACTAGCGGCCACGCGCAAAGTAAATGTAATTATGGGCTTGTAACCATTCGAGCATTGTTTGTTAAGGAA
>KN497505.1:362-10957 GCA_000787155.1 Scartelaos histophorus | reverse complement strand
AAAATAATTAAAATAATTAATTTATTTTATTTTCAAAATTTTTTATTATTTTATTTAAAATCTGGTAGATGCATGTAAAAATTTTAAATTATAATTAAGCAGAGCACCTAATATTTTTAAATTAAATGGAAATCATTATTTTTTATTAATTTGCAGTGCCCAAGACAATTTATGCAGACAACAACAAAACACAGATGGATCATTCTGGCCAAAAACACCCACATGTCCATAATAATAATAATAATAATTCACTCCAGCTACAGTTTTTTGTGAGCCTTTTCCCTTCATGTTGCTTTCTTGTCAAATACAAATGCTAAACTACACAATATAGTAACTTCCCTGGTAGCAGTGCACACATACTGTAGTTATTAGCAGAAATAATCGTTGTGTGTTTGTATAACTCCATTTAATCATATTGCCCATTTGCACCGAGCCTTTAAAATGTGTGTGGAGCATTGTTTAAAAACTGCTTCTAATAGTAAAGTGCACAGTGATGTTCTCCCGGTGCTCACACTCGTCATATCCAGAGATAATGGGGCGTGACACCAGCAGCTGATCACCCAGTTGTTTTGCAGTATCATTAAAACAGATGGATAATAATAATCACAGTTTTATTAGATGCAATTTAAAACCAGCTCACAGCGATTCAGCCGAGTCACACATCACTGTAGCTTAAAATGAGTTACCCCGTTTTTCTATTTTAAGTTGATTCTAACTTCTCTGCCTATAACGAACTCGGTTTCTGGCGCTTTAAAGGTGCTTTGTGTCTGCGTGGAGACTAAACCAGACCGAGTTACAGGTCAGATCTGTGGAAAGCAGCCCCGCTCACTCCAAATGCCTGTGTTTCTAGATACTTTTGAGCTATAAAAACATCTGTAATCGTCAGGTAGAGCTGTTTAATGTCAGTGGTGGTTTTCAGATCCTAGACTATGATGATTTTATTTCCCTATTAATAATGCACCCGATTCCCAATTAATACAACTTGGTCATGAAATATCCAAAAAGTTTACTCACAAATCTTTAATCTAATCTTTTTTTATCAGTGATTAAACCCATTCGCTTTCTAGATTACAACAAAAACCTACATATTAACTGAGTTTACTTTAGCTGCCCTCAATCTGTATTAAATATTGTGCCTCACACACTAGTCTATGCACACAGGAGTTAGGCACACATTACGTACGCTAGACATTATATCAATGTATTTGGACTTATGAGTAACTCACAATTAACGTGTGTGAACGTGTATCAACTTACCTACAACCTACCTACCTATATGACCCACGTATGCAGGAAATATAAGCATGCGCTGATAAACTTCCAGAAATTTCGCCGTATGCCAGCGCGCTTCAGCTCAGAACTTATACAACACTTACCTATAACTTATCCCACGTATACCAGGTGTGACAGCGCCTTAAGTTGTACTGTCGCTGGACATAAGATGTGGACCATAGACCGTACATATGAATGGATATAGCTAACGCGTTAGCCGTCGTGTGCCAAACAGGAAGTGCTCCAGGAGGCTCTTCCGGCTCCTTCTCACTCCCATTGACTTACATTAAGATCTTGTGCCTCTCTCTGTAACTGCAGCTGTGGCCTCGTCATTTTGGTCTTAAAATGTTGTTATTAACTCGCTCTAGATGATCCTGAATTTTTCTTTTCGATATTTTGTTCCTAAATCAAGATATGAACATAAATAATGGACCAATCAGATGCCTTCATTCCCCGAGGTCACTCCCGCTAGCGTTAGCAACAGGTTTGATTGACAGCTGGTGCGTTTTGTTGCTAAGTAACCCCCGTCTTCATTCCCCGAGGTCGCTCCTGCGCGTTTCGTTGCTAAGTAACCCCGTTCCCGCTGTCCCGCCCCTTCCACTGTCAGGGGCGTGGCCCCGTTTGGGCAGGTTTGAATAACATTTACATTTATCCAATGACAGCGCGACTTTTTCGGGCTTTAACTAAATCCACGACTTCAACAAGTGGATCAAGACATTTAATAAAACTATCATTGGAACGCTGCCTTATTTTTTGGGGGATTTAACTGTGTCGGCTGATAGTTCGTCAAGAAGTGCATCTTTCAGCTTCAACTTGTTAGACAACTTTTTTTCGGGTTGTTGTACTTTTAAATTTGTTCTGTGAGTCTTAAATTATAGCGATAGAGCTTCATTTACAGTTTGTCATGGCTTGTTCGGCATTTAATTGTGTTAATAGACCTTCGACCCCCCAATGTCCAGTTTTTGTATGATAAATAAAATAAAGTAATGGTAGTAGATTTATTCGTTAAATATTCTGTACGGATGTGCAAATACCTCATTTTGACAAATGTGAAATTCTTGCCTGTCAAGACTAATTTGAGATGAGGAGCTAATCAAGCTCTTCACTGCTGATTGGCTCTTGTGGTTGCTATGATACTCGCTATTATACTGTTTTTTTTGTTGTTTTTTACACTTTTTAGTTAATTTAGTTAATTTGAGATGAAATTATGTACAAAACTTGTTCAAACTTGTGTTCTCTCGTGAAACTTTGAAGTGACATATGGGAGGTGCCAAATTAACACTAGGGGAAGTTGAATTAACTTCAACTATATCAACTCTGGCAAATAACCCCAACTCGAACCCACATTTAACTGTCAAATAGATAAAATAACATGTTTTGTCTTAAATAACAACTCTGAAAGATTTTTTGCTGTGTAGTTGAAGATAATTCAACTTCTCTTAGTGTTAATTTGGCACCTCTCATATATCACTTCACACTTTTGCGAGGGTACGCCAGTTTGAACCAGTTTTGTACATAATTTCATTTTAGATTCACTCAAATAAAGTGTAAAAAACCTAAATCAGGATAACCCTACAAAGTGTTATCCGTTTACTCTCAAAATGTTAAAATAACTCTTGATTTTGGGGTTAAACAGAAACTTTGCTCCAGTCTTACTTAATTAACATTTCTGACAATGTTAAATTAACTCTAAACCCTGAGAAAATGTTAAAACTGATTCTGTGAGAGTCAATTTTAACACTCCACTTTTTACTCTGTAGCTGAATAAGTGAATTAGCTGAAGATTTGGTATTTTTCTATGTAAAAAGGCAGATTATTTTTATATAAATACCTTTTTTTTGCATGAAGCTGTAGTTTTGTACACTTTACATGGAGGAACATTAGAGGCGAGACAAAATTATGGGCAGGTTAAATATCTTGCCAAAGGACACAACAGCAGCGTACATCACCTGCAAAATGCAACCTCCATTATTAGATTTTTCTTTCACACATCTTCAGCCTCATCACTCGCTCCATTCTGTGATTAAATATTCCTTTTGTCCCGAATGAGCCGATTCAAAAAGACCTCTTGGCTCGAGGACAGTTTTTCACGCCGTCGCCACTTCCCTTTTTCTCGCTGTAGTGAGGTCACGGTTTTCCTCTGGACAGATGCCACGAGACGCTAAAAATATCCTGCTACGCGACGCTCTCGGGAAACACTAAGGAGACATTTTTGACCTTTTTGGCTGAAGCTCCGTGACAATAACAATGTTCGTCTTTCCGTGACACGAGATCCACCGGGTTTATGCGCAACTTTTGGCATCTTGAACTAGTTTCAAAGGGTGTAACAAAAACTAAATGATAATAGTGTAATAGTATAGATTATGTTTTAATTAAGTGGAATTTTATCTTGATATTGAGCAGTGATAAGTGCATTAACATATTATTTCTTAACTGGATAAAACTCGTCTTTCATACTCAAAATTATGGAAGATTTGACTCATTGTGCAGGTTTTTGGGTGGATCGCGGAAACTGGGATATCTGGAGGAAACCCACCCTGACGGAAATATGAACTGTGAGGTGAAAACTCTTAAAAATGCAAGTCACAAAACCAAACGTCCTGAAAAGTTTTTACCATTTAACACGGTTTGCAGTTTTATTCGTCATAACGATCCACAATACGAGCACATTTTGTTTAAGCTTTGCTCCGGTGCATTCAGGGCCGCGGACGAAAAGAGAGCGTCCGTCACTCGTGATGCGTTTCAGATCAGTGAGAGTGAGTGGGGAATGAGGAGGCGCTGGTCCTTTGAGCGGCGATGATAGCACTTCTGTTTGATCCTTTTATAGGGAAGAGCATTCGCAGCAAAAGTGACACGCTCCACACTCAGGGGGAGTTACAGGCCTGTGGGTGGGGGCTGCACAAGAGCTGCACAAGTACAGGGGACATGAGATGAGGAGGGAGGCCCGGTATCCACCCGGAGACACTTTGCACACGGGGAACACATGTGCCGACGGCTAAATATAAAAAATACATATATATCTCCAGGGATGTGACGTGTAGTATTTTCCATTTTCATTCATAAAGCATAAAAAGACTCATCTGTGTCATAACATTTAAATACAAAAAAAGAAAATGAATGAAAAGGAGCAGAAAGAAGAGTAATAATACGTTATCTGCCCACACTTCCCTTTTCTAGACATTAAACCAACACTGATAATTAAAAACATTTCAAATTAGTACTTTTCATTTCAGTCACAATTAATAATCAGTTGCAAACAGAGACTTTCATGCACTTAGTTTTTCACTATCATTGAAGGTGCAGTAAGTTTTTCTTTACACCTTGTATTAATGGAACTGTTATTATCTCAGTTAGAATGTGGGAGTGGATCTCTCCTTCACTGTGGTTCTCCTCAAGGTTTCTCGATTTTTTTCCCACTGTTTTTATTTTTTTTTTTTGAGTTTTTCCTTGCCGAAGAAGGAGGGTCTAAGGACAGGAGATGCTGGGACAATTAAAACACAGAAATTAACAAACTTTTAAATAAATGTAAACACCTGTAAAAACTTTAATGCAATTATCTAATCCACCAATCACATGGCAGTTGCTTCAGTGCATTTAGGGCTGTGGTCCTGGTCAAGACAGTCTCCCAAACTCCAAACTGAATGTCACAATGGGAAAGAAAGGTGATTTAAGCCATTTTGAGCGTGGCATGGTTGTCTGAGTATTTCACAATCTGCTCAGTTACTGGGATTTTCACGCACAACCATTTCTAGGGTTTACAAAGAATGGTGTGAAAAGGGAAAAACATCCAGAGGTCTAGAGGATGCTAGAGGTCAGAGGAGAATGGGCTGATGGACTGATTCAAGCTGATAGATGAGCAACGTTGACTGAAATAACCACTCGTTACAGCCGAGGAACGCAGCAAAGCATCTGTGAAGCCACAACACGCACAACCTTGAGGCGGATGGGCTACAACAGCAGAAGACCCACCGGGTACCACTCATCTCCACTACAAATAGGACAAAGAGGCTACAATTTGCACAAGCTCACCAAAACTGGACGGTTGAAGACTGGAAAAACGTTGCCTGGTCTGATGAGTCTCGATTTCTGTTGAGACATTCAGAATTTGGCGTAAACAGAACGAGAACATGGATCCATCAGGCCTTGTTACCACTGTGCAGGCTGGTGCTGGTGGTGTCATGGTGTTTTCTTGGCACACTTTAGGTCCCTTAGTGGCAATTGTGCATCGTTTAAATGCCACGGGCGACCTGAACATTGTTTCTGACCATGTCCATCCCTTCATGACCATGGACCATCCTCTGATGGCCACTTCCAGCAGGATAATGCACCGTGTCATAAAGCTCCAATCATTTCAAACTGGTTTCTTGAACATGACAATGAGTTCACTGTACGACAATGGCCCCACAGTCACCAGATCTCAACCCGACAGAGCATCTTTGGGATGTGGTGGAACTGGAGCTTCGTATCCAATCAATATGGGCCAGTATTTCTAAAGAAGCTTTCAGCACCTTGTGGAATCAAGGCCACATAGAATTAAGGCCGTTCTGAAGGTGAAAGGGTCAAACACTGTATTAGTTTGGTGTTCCTAATAATCCTTCAGGTGAGTGTATTGCTTTAGCGGTAATGCATCTTAGCAAATGCTTTTTTTGTGTGTTGATTTTGTTGTTTAACCAAATAGTGGAAACTTGTTCACTTCACATACACATCGACAATCATTAAAAAAAGCTCTCAAATGTGCAAGTTATCGCAAAAGTTCTTTATTCCATCTTCCATCTCAGGCATATTTTGGACTTCATGAGCAGATTTGTAATTTGTATGAGGGAGAATTGGGTGATCAAAAGCTCCAGCGACACCTTTCGCCTCTCCTCCTCCTCTCGGCTCTATAATGAAACAGACTCTTCATCCCAAATGCACTGCCTCCTCCTCCTCGTCTTCTCTGAACACTGGATCAGCCCTGAGTCTGCCTCCTCCCTGCACATGGACCTGGGAATATATGGAGGAAATACTCATGACTGAACAGTGAATACAATAAAACAAAATAAATATATCAAGTATTATGGAAATGCAGTATTTCATTTACAATGTTGAATTAATGAGTCGTCCACGTGGTATCGCTCTTATGATCTGAAGGAGATTTGATTCATTTTCACTAGATTTAATAAATATAGTGGTGTTATCCATAGAAACAAGCAGGTCATGGACACCCAACCGAAAAGTTACGCAATGGACCTTTAAGATACGTCACTGCTCTGCTTCAAATGTTCCACAGTGCGACATTAAACAGCTCTACCTTATTTAAATCTCTAAAATACCTACAAAAACAGGTATTCAGAGTGAGAGCGAGGTCGCCTCTCCTCAGATCTGATCTGTAACTTGGTCTGGTTTAGTCTCCACAGCCATTAGAAAGGTTTAATGTTGCACTATGAAATATTTCTGGCAAAGCAATAACCTCTCCCTAGTGAAAAGTGCTTGACACCCTCCAGAAAATGTACACAATCTGCCTTTTAAAGCTGAGATACCAAACTTTTTTCTTGTGAAATTAATTAAATGCTTATGTACATAAAGTGTCTTGTAAAATCAGGACAAAAATCTGACAAATAGAGGCAGTCTTCATCAAATTAGGCACTTATTTGGCTCATGGCTCAGGTTTACAACAAATACAATACTTTCTATTTCAAAAATCTGTTTTAAAGCTGTGCTAATTACCAAATATTTCTTATATGTGAATCATGATGGACCATTAAGGTATTTGTAAAAGCCATGGACTCATTTTCTAGCACCGGGGCTCTGAGCATTTGTAACCCACTGTAACTTGTCACTATGTTTGTTTTTTGATTTTTTTAATCTTTAATTTAAAAAAAAAAAGTTCTTGGGGGAAAAAAATGTACCTCCTAGGACCTGAAGTCTTGCAGAGCTTTATTGATTTCTCTTAGTTATTTGATTTGATTGGGACCTGATGACTGCAAAAAACAAGAATTATATTTTTAATTGATGTAGTTTCCAAGACAAATTATGTCCACATATGATATATAAAACATTAATTTTATGTTTTAATCATTTGGTGGAACACAATAAAGTCACAATTGAATAATGATTTGCAAAAACGATTTATTAGGTGCCTGAACACTCCAAAAACTATACTTTTATAATAAAGTACACAATATTTTCTGGCACAGAGGCTCTGAGCATTTGTAACTACTGTAACTTGTCACTATATTTGTTTTTCATTTTAATCTTTAATTTCACATTCTTTCTTTATTTATATATTTATTTGCGTACAACACAAATCTCCAAACAAAGTGGTGGTGTTTCCCGTCTCCACTAACGGCCTCCGCAGCCATTTGCTTCTGTTCTGCCACATCTTGTGCATCTTGCTCGGGCCCATTAACTTGCCTGATAGTTTCTCTCTCCCCTCACCTCATTTAGCAGCTGTTATGGCCCCGTCCTCCCCGTCACTTTGCCTGTTTCACTGCTAATTCACTCTCCTCCCGCTCATGCTTTCTGCTTCCTGTTTATAGGAGCCATTTTGAGGACTTTTCCACATTTAGATGATTTTGTGCTTTGTACACAACAACGCCGCTCAAAAACCCACAAACATCTTGAGTTCATGTGATTATTACAACGGACAAAACCTGCCACAAGGATTGAAAAGTCTTTTTAATAATACTGGGCTTTCATTTAGATTAAAAAAGGCTCAGAAAAAAGAAACCAGTATCGAAAAAGCAAGTTGTTCCTATATAAATGGTATTTAGCCTTTTCTTTCAAGCAGTAACTCTCCCACAGTGTTATATTGGCTGTGTTTCACGCTCTAGAAACTGTTTTTGTCATTATTTCAGATGAGTTTGTCTATATAATTGTATTGGAGATGGGCTGTTTTTGAAGGAAATATCCAAAAATCTTCATCATTATTTGTCAGGGATTAGCTCCATAAACCATCATATTAATATAGTTATGAACAGTTTTTTACTTACAAAATTCATGTTTTTGGGGTTGAATAATGGCGTTTCTAAAAACAATTTCTCTTTTGTTTCTTTATACTGACAGAGGACACTGAACTCTGTGCCAGTTTTGTTCCATCTGAATAGGCCCATTAATTAGAGAGATATTAATCATAAACAAGGCCAACAAATCTGCAACAAGTAACAAAGTACAAAAGTAAAAGTAGTATAAATTTTTTGGTATCTGTAACTAAGTCAATTTCCTCTGATTAAATATACTTTTTTACTTATGCTTCACTATGTTTACTCCACTACATTTTAGATCTGGACTGAAAGGTTAAAAACACTTTTCTTACTTTTTTCTTACTTTTTCTTACTTACTTTTCTTTGTCTTTGTGGTTTGAGACTCTCTGCAATGACTTTTAACAGTTATTTTTCTTACTTACTTTTCTTTGTCTTTGTGGTTTGAGACTCTCTGAAATGACTTTTAACACATTTAATTTGCGTTAACGTCCCGATTTTGAGTAAAGCAAATGCACAAATACACAAAAACAGATCAAAAACTTTTATGACATTTGATATTTTAAAAGTTCTCTGCAAAATACTTTTACTTTTTACTCTTAAAGCGCAATTTTAAACAGGTACTTCAATAGTTTTACCTAAATAGATTTGATACTCTGTTTCCTCCACGTGGATTATTGCTTTGCTTAAGATTTTATACTTCATCTCCATGGCGACATGAAAATACTTTTACTTTTGACTCTTAAAGTGCAATTTTAAACACGTACTTCAATAGTTTTGCCTGAATAAATTTATTTTTTTCATGTGATACTGTTTCCTCCACGTGGGTATTACTGCTTTGCTTAAGATTTTATACTTCTTTATCTCCATGGCGACACGTGTTACGGGTCAGATCTGTGGAGAGGCGAGCACGTTTACAGCGAGGACCGTTTTTTTAAAGTATTATTTACCTATAATTGAAAAAAAGCAAGATAGAAACGTTTTGCGGCGTACAGTGGAACATCCCAAGCAAAGACATAGAATGACGTCTCCATGGCGACGACGAGGTGGTGGAAATGTTACGTAATGTAGCTTTAAGTAACAAAATGTCGTAGGAAGCTGCACTTATCCATTTATTATTATGTATTTATTTCTACACGTGGGATTGGGGAACGCAATTTTTTAATGTTTGAGGAATTTGCAGTAAACTTTTATGGACTTTTTAACTTTGAGCAGTGCTTCTTCCACCTCTGTCAGCAAATAATGCCCCACATCTGAAACTGTAAAACCATGAAATTATAGATGGAAAATAAAGCATCTGACTCTCCTCCGTCTGCAGGTGATCTACTACGAGATGGGCTTCGTGGTGTGCGCCGCCCTGGGCCTCCTCTTCGCCGTCCTGGTGCCGCTGGTGGGTCTGTTCTTCTGCCTGTGCCGCTGCTGCGATAACTGTGGAGGGGAGATGCACCAGAGGCAGAGGAAGAACGCCGACTGCAGGAGGGGGGTGCTGGGGACCCTCCTCTTCTCCACCTCGCTCTTCATCACGTGAGTAATGACG
The DNA here is from genome assembly GCA_000787155.1 of Scartelaos histophorus. Taxonomy (NCBI): domain Eukaryota; kingdom Metazoa; phylum Chordata; class Actinopteri; order Gobiiformes; family Gobiidae; genus Scartelaos; species Scartelaos histophorus. The sequence goes on along the minus strand of KN497505.1, from coordinate 1,189 downwards.
GTGTTTAGATGTTGGGCGATACTTGAGAAATGAAAAAAGGAAGATATGGAGTGAGATAGCTGGAAATATTTGGGGAAAAAAGGAGAGGCAAGAATGTGCAGAATGTGGGAGTGGGTGGGTGGGTTAATAAACTGCAGTCCTGGAAACTAAATGAGTGTAAAGTAAAATTAATGTACGCCTATCATAAATAATTTGGCCTGGACATTTTATTTGGTATTAATAAAAACCAGAAGCAGCTTTTTAGATAATTCCTCTCCGCTTGTTCTTGTCGGAGCTTTGAAGAATCTCACTGTGCTTCAGAAGTGCGTTGTTTTTTAGTTTTTTTGCAACCAATAAAAAGACCAAATGTTTGAAAGCGAATGACCGAAAATGAAGGTTACCGGGATTTACTAGACAAAATATTGTGGAACTGAAAATTCTGTCCCTCAGTGATGTCAAAAAGAAGAAACAATTGTCATTAAAACATATTTTAGTTAGAATTTTTGAAAAGTTACAGTGAAAAATAAATAAATACCATAAATTCTGGACTATTGAGCGCACCTGAATATAAGCCGCATCAACAAAATTTCGATTAAATTTTAAAATTGTACATATATAAGCCGCACCTGAATATAAGTCGCAGGTGTCCACTTCTTCACAAACTTTTTCAAGTTTGGGCGTCGGCTTTTATCGCATCTGAAAGTGTTTGTCGTGTTTTTGCGTTGAGTCAGTTCGTCGTCACAGCAGCAGCTCTATGTCCTTCTTCAGATCAGTCGCCTTTAACTTAAAGCTGCATCATCTGCATTTCTTGGTGTGTTTTGCATGAGGAGGGTGTGTGCGTGAAGCGT
>KN497502.1:0-11268 GCA_000787155.1 Scartelaos histophorus | reverse complement strand
TCTCAATTATGGCGCGGAAAATAACGAGCGAAGTGAAAGGAGCGAGCGGGAAATGGGCGACTTTTATAAAAACCTGTGCTTGGCCTCGGTCCATCTGGCAGACGCCGTTTTCCTCTGATCACAACAAAGACAAATGTTTTACCTGAGATTAGAAAAACAACTTTGTATTAGTAATTCACGTTTAGCCCTCTTCCTCTCTCCTCTTCCTCTCTTCTCCTCCTTTCTCCTTTACTCTTTTCTCCTCCTCTTCTTCTCTGGTCTCCTTCTCCCCCTCTCTTCCTCTCCTCATCTTCTCCTCTGCTCCTCCTCATCTCTCTCTCCTCTTCTCCTTTCTCCTCTTCCTCCTCTTCATCTGTCAGTATTTGCGGAGGACAGTTTCTACGGCGAAATGCTGCAGTTTAACTTTACGGGAGCTTTTAATTATTCTCGCTTTATCCCCAGTTTGTGTTTTGCGTCTCAGAGAAAACACAAAAGATATCACGCGTGTGTCATTAATAAATTATGAAAATAGTGGTTTTAATTGTCGGGTTCGGACGCAAATATCTCATCGGGCTCGGGTCGTTTTAATAGATCCGTGAAGTCGTGTGTGACGTCAGACTTACAAACCGACCAGGAAACACAGTGAGGTCCCTATAAGTTAGAAAAAGTGTCCTGAGAAAGGTGTGGGATTTGAACCTTTTAAAATACACTGGAATATCATTCCCTCCTCTTCTTGTCCTCTTCTCCTGTTTTCTCCTTCCCCTCTCTTCCTCTCCTTGTCTTCTCCTCTGCTGCTCCTCATCTCTCTCTCCTCTTCTTTCTCCTATTCCCCCTCTCTTCCTCCTCTTCATCATTCTCTCCTCTCCTTGTCCTCTCCTCTGCTTCTCCTCCTCTCCTCCTCCTTTCTCCTCTGTCCTTTTCTCCTCTTCTTCTTCTCCTATCTCTCCTCTCCCTCTCTTTCTCTCCTACTCTCCTCCTCTCTTCTGTCCTCCTCAGCTTCTCCTCCTCATCTCTCTTTCCTCTCCTCCTCTTCCCCATGTCTTCCTCCCCTCCTCTCCTCCCGTTCTCTCCCTCCCCTTTGCCTCTTGTCCTCCTCTGCTTCCCCTCCTTTTCTCCTTTACTCTTTTCTCCTCCTCTTCTTCTCTGGTCTCCTTCTCCCCCTCTCTTCCTCTCCTCATCTTCTCCTCTGCTCCTCCTCATCTCTCTCTCCTCTTCTCCTTTCTCCTCTTCCTCCTCTTCATCATTCCCTCCTCTCCTCGTCCTCTTCTCCTGTTTTCTCCTCCTCCTCTCTTCCTCTCCTCCTCTTCCCCATGTCCTCCTCCTCTCCTCTTCCTCCCCTCCTCTCCTCCTGTTCTCTCCCTCCCTTTTGCCTCTCGTCCTCCTCTGCTTCTCCTCCTTTCTCCTTTACCCTTTTCTCCTCCTCTTCCTCTCCCTCTTTCTTCCCTTCTCTTTGTCTCCTCCCCCTCTTCCTCTCCTCTGCTCCTCCTCCTATCCTCTTCCTCCCCTCCTCCTTTTCTCCTCTTCTTCTCCTATCTCTCCTCTCCCTCTCTTTCTCTCCTACTCTCCTCCTCTCTTCTCTCCTCCTCTGCTTCTCCTCCTTTCTCCTTTACCCTTTTCTCCTCCTCTTCCTCTCCCTCTTTCTTCCTCTCGTTGTCTTATCTGCTCCTCCTCTTATCCTCTTCCTCTTCTCCTCTGCTTGTCCTCCTTCTTCTCCTCATCTCTCTCTCCTCTTCCCCCTCTCTTCCTCCTCTTCATCATTCCCTCCTCTTCTTGTCCTCTTCTCCTGTTTTCTCTTCCCCCTCTCTTCCTCTCCTTGTCCTCTCCTCTGCTCCTCCTCTTATCCTCTTCCTCCCTTCCACTCCTCCTCCTCTCTTGCCTCCTCTTTCCCCTCTCTTCCTCTGTTTGTCCTCTCCTCCTCCTCCTATCCCCTTCTCCTCCTCTCTTCTCCCCTCTCCTCATTTGCTTCTCCTTCTCATTTCTCTCTCCTCGTCCTCCTCTTCTCCTGTCTCCTCCTCAACCTTCTCTTCCTCTCCTTCTCTTCTCCTCTTCCTCACTTCCTCTCCTCCTCTCTTCTCCCCTCTCCTCCTTCTCCTCCTCTCTTCTCCCCTCTCCTCCTTCTCCTCATCTCTCTCTCCTCGTCCTCTTCTCCTGTCTCCTTCTCTTCCTCTCCTTTTCCTCTCCTCTTCCTCCCCCTCTCCTCCTGTACTTCTTTCTTCATCTCTCCCTCCTCTTCGTTGGGTGGAGCTTTGACTTCACACAGTTCATATTTCATGTTTGGTATTTTCTGTTGTTTCTTTTGGTGTAAACTTTGCACTAAACCAGAGGAAGGGCTCTGCTCTGTTTAGTTTGGCTTCAGAAAAGGAGTTCCACTGATTCACACTCGATGTAATAATCAGAGTTTTGTCTGTAAAGGCGTCATCGCTCTTTAGACTGATCTCTGCAAATGGAACTCTATCATTGTGCTTGTGTGTGCTCTATAGTCACTAGAATCTACCACACCAGTGGATTATTCTGTTATATTTACACATTTTAAATCACAATTCTCATCTAAAACAGAGGTGGGCAAACATTTTGACTTGCAGGCTACAAAGGGTTTTAAAATTTGATGGAAGGCCTGGACCAGGAGCAGATGGAGTGTTTTGCTAATCCACCTCATAAGAGAGAAAAATAACATGGGATATGTAGAAAATGTGCTTTAATTTCAGGTGAAAATCATTACAACTAATGATTTCAAGTCCCACAGTATTTACTATTTACTGAAATGACTTAAAACACTGAAAATTAAATTAATAATATATTAAGTTGTTTTTTGTAAATAACGAACAGTTACTATTTTTAAGCACTGAAACTTCTGTTATCCTTCATGATATTATCACCATCACTCTTTTCCTTTATTTCATTGTTTGTCTTTATTTCAAAAACAGAGGGAAATGCAGAGATGCACTTGTTCTGCTCCTTCTATTCACTGTGCGGCCCCAGCGCCAAAAGTCGACTTTCAGTTGGACCATTAAAAAGCTCCACGGGCCGCCTACGGCCCTCGGGCTGCAGTTTGCTCACCCCTGATCTAAAACGACTGAGATAAAGAAACAAGCGCTGAGGTCTGAGTTACAAAACTGTGGTGTCCAGTGGGATCTGATGTCGCCGTGAACATCATGAGAACAAAGTGCTGCTGAGGGCGCCCCCTGTGGACAGATGCTCATCACACCAGAGCATTTAGTACCAAAATGACACGACACTGCTGAGTCCTACGTCTGTCACAGATTGAGAGAGAGTTAGACTAACGCTGGAGTGATTCATCATGACTCAAACATACATGAATCAGTCCAAATACAATTTCACAGGGTCAATGAGAAAGTCCATTTGCAGAGCAGGTTTGATTTATGACTTTATCGCTCGTGCTCGTTTGTACTGATCACTGCACAGCACAGACATGTAAAGTTCCTATATCACACACAACATGGACTAGAATGTTCTTCCCTCCTCACAAACAGACCTGGAGTTGTGTTTTGTTTTATTCACACTTTTGAGTAACTCTTTATTATAAATGTGTCCAAACTGCAAATGTCTTTGATCTGGCTAAGATTTTCAAACTTCTATCAGGTTCATCATCTTGTTTTCTGATTCTAGGGTTAACCCTAACTCAGATTCTCTACTTACTAGTTCTGGATTGGTTGCATAATAATAAAAAATGTCACATATATTTTTCCCATGACTCAACTAGTCTTAAATCGTAAAATCTTAAATGTAGGCAACAAATGTTTAAAAGAAGCTCCAATCCAATTCCCATAGTTTTCCCTGCAGTGATACAGATTTGCTTGATACACAATGACTATGAACGACTATCATGTCAGACTGACTTAGGGACAAAAATCGAGAATTTAGCATCTGAGAACTTATTATCAGCCCATGAACACTGATCATAAACTGGTCTGTTTATCTCAGACTTTGCATCTATAAACTTATCTCAGCCCATGAACACTCACACAGACTGGTTCATTCTAGTCTAGAGGGAGTTTATTCAAAGAGAACTTGTGCAGTAAAATGATCTTGCTGCATGAACAGATCATTTCACTACTTTTAAGTCATTTTCTGATAGATTTTAATGTTTATATCTTAAATATTATAATAAGTTATATAAATAAAGTTTTTTGCAGCGTGTTCTGTTGTGAGGTCATGTAGTGGTAGTTTTCATGTCACCAGCTCCTTTTACCTTAATATCAGAGGAGATTGCCCATTCCAGGGCTGAAATGATCCAAATGATTCAAGAGAAGATGAATGAGTCTGAGAGAAGAACTCAGTCTAAATGTGCAGGTTTGTGTGTTAAACGTCTGAATGAAACAAAACACAACTCCATGTTTGTTTGTGACGAGGAAACTCCATTAGAACACAAATCAGAAAAACAGTGTCACATGGGCCCTGATGCAGTTTCATTTCGCTAAAAGTCTGTTGGCTGGGACGTGTTCAGTTTGGAAAAGCACTGACATCATATATATTTAATTTATTCATTTATTTCATTTTGATAGAGGCAGACTCCACAAGGGTGAAACCAGTGCAACATTTTTGCTTGAAATTTCACATGTTCGCACTTAAAATTTAACACTATAAATTACTCATTGATCTGACGAAATCTTTTTTCAAATAAATGAATAGATGGAATTGCACTCAAGTTTCATAGTTTCAATACTAAGAAATAAGATGGACGTTCAATACAGATTGTGATAGTATGATGATAATGTGGTTCAGATACCATTTTCTTAGGATTTTATCCGATACCGATACTTGGTCTTGGTGTACTCGTCGATATTGATACCAGCATAGTGTATGGCTACACTTCAATAATAAATTTAATTTTGAGAAAAAAAAAAATAATAATCCAAAAACACAAAACACAAAACTGAAGCAGGAAACAAGTATCTCAAATGAAAGTCACGTACAAGTAAAAGTACAACCAGACTGACTGACACAAACAGGAGACACATTGGCAGACTGTCCACAAAGGCCTGGAGCCCCGAACAGGAGCTGCAGTCTCCTTAAGCAAAGGGAGGAGGCTGGGGGCGGGGCAGGATTGGCCAGGTGTATAAGTGTTCCACCAATCAGAGAGCAGGGCTCTCGCAGCAGGAACAGAACAGCCAGCAAAACAATCCAAAACACACAAAAGTCAAAACTGGAGGCCTGAGACCATAACAAATATTAGTGAAATATATTGTTGCTTCTTCCTTTTCTACCACAGAGCCTTTAGTAGATCCATGCACATAAAAACGGCACTGAGGCCATAAAAAGACACTTCGAGCAAAAGCAATCGACAAACAAAGTCCAAATTAGTGCAGTCTCAGTGGCTTTAGTTATTTTACCAAGTTCAGCATCCACACCAAAGGCTAAATGAATGTTTCAGAGGTAACACATATGTCTTTTCTGTTATTATTATGTGCTATTGTGTGTTTTAAGCGTTTACAGAACCTCCAGAGTCTGTATTTAACCTGCTCTGTGCGTTAAATCAACTGAGCAGACACATCCAGCAATGCAGAAGACTTAATGAACCTAGTGGACCATCAGATACGTTGCTAAAATGGGGTTTTAGAGCTTAAAAAAATAATACATCAAGAACTACCACTATCTTTGCTAGATCTGAAAATTGTCCTTAAAATCAGAAAAAATAAACTTTGTCGCTAGAAACAAAAGACGCCGACATACAAACCCAACACAGGAAGGACATGCAAAGCCCACAGCCTATGGGTCTATTGAGCATTGTGTGTCAGATTCTTCATGTATTCTTGTCACAGTGGGAGTCAGAGGAAAGGACCAATCACAGGACAAGATGGAGTCTCGTATCTCTGCAGGCTCTCACACACTTCCTGGTTCCACATCTAAAATAAACACTGGCCCCTGAGGAAATAGTGCACAGAAACTTAACAGACAAGAGCAGATTTCACACAATGAGAAAGAAGTCTTAAAGTCTTTTCACCTGATTTTAAGACGTTGGGGTAGAATAAAGGCTCCAGTTTCTGAAGCCATTGTGAAAAAAATCATTTCACTTTAGTGTATTTCTCCTGACAAAGAAGATGCTGAACTTTGCATCATCTTTTTGTTTCATGTGGACAGGCCCAGTGATGACAGAGATATGAAGCATAAAGCAGGTCAACATGTCTGTGATCTGACAGTTTCACAGAAAACTCCAACTGAGACTCTGACCTGCCTCAGCTCAGGTTCAACTACAGGTGAGGAGGTAATAAACAAAGCATGTAGTAATAATCCATCATAATCCAATAATCCTCTTTCTGTCACACTGTGAACCTTCAACTGTAAACGACTCAAATCATTTCAATGTACGTTTTAATGAGTTGTTGCAAAACTAATTTCATGAGACCACCTAATTTGAAAATTAACAATTTTAATTAAGAAAATGACCAACTGGAATAACAAAATAGTTCTTGTTGACAAATAATAACCAAAAAATGTGCGTATTTAGTGTTTGCCATGGATAACAGCTGCATTCTTCGGTGTTTTTATGGAGTTTTGAAGAGTCTCTTTTGTTATTGGGTCCAAATAGTTTCAGCTGTTCCAGAGACTTGCTTTGGATGAGACTTTGGGGTCATTTTTGGAAAACATTAAACATGAAAATGTATGGATAGCAACAATAGTTCTATTTTAGCATTAAAGATCTGGTTTTAAGACCTGATGGATAAAAAGATCTTGCATAAACTGGGGGATTAACCATTATAGAAACATAAAAACATATTTTGCTAACAGAAATACTGTTAAATTATGGCAGCAGAGGAAACACCTCATACTAACATTTTTGTGCCTCGGAAAGTGCCTCGGACAGGTGGGATACTCATGTCACTAAAATACCCACCATCATTATACTGAAGACTTTACTAAATAAATGAACTTTTCCCCAGTCTGGTCATTTTGTAGGTTTCACATTTTACTTCCTGGTAGGAAATCATGGCTGATGACTTATTCCCATTCATGAACTGTTACGTACTAAACATATTGTTCACTGGGCCAAAACCACTCTAATGCCACAGAAATTCATTTTTGATCATAAGAAAAAGCCTTTGTTGAAATCATGTTTAAAATATCTGAAAAAAGTATGTTTCTTGTGTAAATCTTGGCACATTTTTGGACAGAATTCTCCCAGTGTGATGTCACCTGTGTAGAACTCTCTAAAATATAACTATACTGTCATTTTCCAAAAGAAATTCATTCACAAACTGTGAGTATTATCTCCCCAAATAAATTATAAAGGAAGATAATAGTCAAACGGTCATGCTGTTCCAGAAGAGGTCATGGTCAGAACATGTATGTGTGTATAAATGGACATAGCCAGACCGATATTTCAATTAAATAGAGTTTACAAAGAATATAACTGTCAATGGACCATGGATGTGACATTTTACTCTTGTAAACTAATAGGCCTGGACTTTTCCACTGTATATGTACATATTCTGTCCAGTAAGTACACACAGTAATAGGGCTGCAGTGTCCAAGCTGTACTGACATATTCTATTGGATTAACCTGCCCCTCTCACTGTGGCCATGAGAGAAACCTGCGATGTACAGTGTGTATGTGCTCTGTTATGTCTATAGAGCTGAAAACAGTCTCTTTAAACACTCCTGAGCCCATTTTCTGCTGGGGTTTTACAACAGAGTAGAAGAAAGAAAGTTACAAACCAAGTAAAATGTGTCTTGCCCAAGTGCAGATATATTGTAAAAGCGGCACTCATGGTCAAAATGAGACTAATGCATCTGATGTTTAAAGCTGTACTCTTTGTGTCTGTCTGGATGCTACTTGTTGCTAGATTTACCGTGACATCTGCTCTAGGAGAGTTGTGAAAAATGAGGACGCTCAGAATGGTTGTGAAAGTAAGTGAATAACATTTTTTAATAACATTGATTTGAAGTTTGTCGCCTTTTTAAGACTGTAAAAATCAGATACTTTAATGACACCAGCATGAATGAAGTAAAACTGCTTGTGAAGAGAGGTTTATTTTAGAACGTGGTTAAAAGCACAAACTCACTAAATGTCCCTGTTTGAACGATCTGTTCACTTTAAGTTTGTGAGTGGTTCTTAAAGGGAGAAAAAAGCAGTGAAGATGTGACCTTGACCCAGACTGTGACTAACCCTTTTAGACGCTTCACTTTGGTTTGGTCTGATTTTGTAAAGGAGCGTTTGCTAAAAATCACATTTTCATGGGTGATTTCTGAACTCCAATCAAAGATATTTTTCGTGTAAAAAGAAAAACTAGTCAACCTGTCAGGTTATAATCTATGGGTTTCAGAGTGATGAAGAAATTAGGGCCATTGCCATAGCGATTAACAATTTAAAGCTACAAGTGGTAAAAGTCTTAAAAACGATGCCTGAAGCTGTAACCATAAGCAGAAGCCTTCAAACACAAGAGCAGCTGAGAGCTCTTCAGGTTTTCCTAATTCTGACTGGGTTTAGTGGATCGCCACAGTGATGAATATTGATCCTAGTTTTACATCAGTTATGGGCAGTTTGAAGAAAAGTGTAAAATGCAAGGAATATGTACGTAAAAGGAAGACATTTTTCTGATCCTAGGAGCTATATTGAGTGGGCCATTATGTCCCTTGTATGGTTTCCCATGGCAACCAGGTCCTGAGTGATGGGTCAGACCGACCAGAGCTCAAAATATCTTTATGCAGAGTTCTGCACGGGTCCATTTTTGGAGACCCGCACCCGTCCAAACCTGTTTACATTCCACCCGTTACCTGCCCGTACCCGTGATAAATCACACACAAATTAAAAGTTGTCAAACTGAAGCACTTTTATCTTTTTCGATACGCCTCTCTACAAACATGATGCTAGATGACTGAACGGGCGGTTTGAACAGGCAATAGTAGGTTTAGCCGCCAAGCCATAAACTAGTAACACATGATACAAAAAACAACCAATCAATGTCAATTTAACACAAAATAAAAGATAGCCTAGTATGGAGTACAGAAGCTTTCAGAAATATTTCTTTGAATGGAATAGAAATCCATGCATATTTGCCTGTAGCATAAAAGCATAAAATAAATATTTGTAAACTCTCGAATGAGTCCAGTCATTCATAGAATGTATTTTGTGTATTTTATCCATCAGAATACCAACTGAAAAGTATAACATCAAAAATTACAGTCACAAGATGAAAATTTAGGATTACGCTTTCTTCAGTTCGAACATGAATTCAGCGACATTACTGTCAAATATATATTATCTGTTGAGCAGAAGAATGGATCGAGATGCCGGACTTTTGCGCTGCATATGGACTGAACCAGGACTAAATCAGGTCTAAACTAGGTCTAAACCAGGTCTACACCAGGACTTAAACAGACCTAAAGCAGGACTAAACCAGGTCTAAACCAGGACTTAAACCAGGTCTTAACCAGAACTGAGGAGGTTTGTGCCTGTGTAGACTGTTGGGTTACTACAGACGAGAGGACCAGTGCAGAGCTCCATGCCCCATGTGGCTAAATATAGCGGTTTCCCGATAGCAGGCACCCGGCTCTGAGCTCTGGGTTTTCTCTCTCAAGTCCAAGATAAGGCCTGGTTTAGTCCTGGTGTAGACCTGGTTTAGTCCTGGTGTAGACCTGGTTTAATCATGGTGTAGACCTGTTTTAGTCCTGGTTTAGTCCTGGTTTAGTCCTGGTTCAGTCCATATGTAGCATAAAAGTCTGGGATGTCGATTGATGTTTCTTGATAAATATTGTCTATGGTGATGTCATATTTTTGACATTAAAGTCGTGTCTGTTCGTATTCTGAAGAAAGCGTAATTGTAAATAGGTAGGTAGGTGGCTTGAGTTCAATGTATACAGAAACTTTGTGTTCACTCAGCTCAGTGTCATTGCTGGAATCCTCCACGTCCGATAAATAATCAGATGTGGCCATACGTGGCCACTTGTACATAACTACTGCAAAATCAATGCGTGAATAACAGCCCATACTAACTGCGGTTGAATTGGTTTTATATTGGAGATTGATATTCTACACATTCAAAGATTTGGTGTATATCACAGATTCTTTTCACACAACTTGTGATGTCTTCTTAATCATCCAGGCTATATATCACAACACGGTAATTATTATTAATAATATTAATACAGAACTTCTTACCTCCCACAAGATGCCGAGCTTCGTTGTGAACTCCCATTACGTCAGCCTCATCGGGCAGCAGCTTCAGGCTTTTCAGTTTTGGGTATAAAAACATAGCCAGTTTGTGCAGGGGATAGAGTTGAACTTTGTCATCAAGAACATTGAGACATTTTTCCTTCAGTGATGACAATGTCATGCTGTCAGTGGAACACTGCTGAAGGTGAGGAGCTCCCAATCACACAGCTGTCAAGTGAATGGTGGGAGTTCTGGGGGCTTCTAAGGCTTTGGTTGCTTCTTTGAATCATACCAAAAAAGCCAGGATGTCATTCAAAGTCACCAAGCTAATAGGTGTCAAATGATCTTCTTCTCCTCGCTCCTCTAGGAGAACACAGATGGCCTCGTACTGGCTGCTGATAGAGTCCAGCATTGTGTGAAGTGAGTTCCACCGTGTTTCTACAGGTGTTTTCAGTGTTCTCTCCAGACAACCCTGGAGATGTGACTGCTTAAAGTAAGTCACAAGCGATTTGTCAGATACCCCGATTAGCCCAGATACCTCTTCACCAAACAGATCTTCTTTGGTGTGTTTTCCAAGTGTGGTATGCAATACATACGCCAGTTTAGGAAAAAAAACCTCAAGTCCAAATTTACGAAGTGCATGAATTTAAACTGGTTTAATGTTGTCATCTCTTTTGCGTAAAGTAATGTCCCATTCCACAGTGCAAAGCACTCTCTTCTTCAGCTCCCAATCTCAGTTAATGTAATGCAAGGTCACACAGAGACTTTTCGGAAATCATCAGTCCAGAAACCAAGTGTAACAGCCCCGTTACAGTCGGTCATCTGTGACCTTAGTTCAGGAGTAATGCTTTGTCTGCTATTTCAACACACTTCTTAAGTCTACCAGAGACAGTGGTTGGATTGGGCTAAAGTTGCTGTACACCCACTCTACCTGCCCATGCTCCACTGTCTAAACCCTGAGCCAATTCCAAAAATCCAACGCCACTAACAGTCTCAAAGGATCTAATGTCCAAAACAAATTTTACAGCCAACAACGCTATGGCCTCTTTGGAAAAAATTGCCATTGCCAACTATGCCAGTGACATAGTTTAAATATTGCAGTTCCTTGTTTGCCTATTGAACATACATGATCACGACAATTTGTACATGCCAGTGTAATAAATATATATTTGTATAAT
>KN497501.1:23422-45314 GCA_000787155.1 Scartelaos histophorus | reverse complement strand
AAACTCATCAATGCAAAAAGTTAAATGCACAAAATGTTACTACACAGCTCTAGGTTTGTAAAAAAAAAATAAAAAGAGCTGTGAGTGAGTTTTTAGTACCTTTAAATGATATGAATGGCACAACACATCATAACAAAAAATATCAGTAGGCATTTTTGGCCCTTGGTTTCTCTGGATTCTAAACAAGCGGCATCTCCCATAAAAAAACATATTAGTTGAACCCTAATAATGATATAACACAAAATATCCATCTTCTGCACATTCCTACACTCCTACACATTATTGAATTTCTCTTGTTCGGTCACACTTTTGAGCTGCAGTTATATTTAGACAAGATAATAATTCACATTTCTCCTCTTTATGCAAGACCTCGTGCATCTGAGCTCTGTCCACGTCACGTTCTGTTAGCACTGTCGCCTGCCTGTCTCTCAACTGTCTTTCAACCTCCTGCACATTTTATGCCACATTTGTTTGTATTTCTTGCTTATCCTCCATCGCTAACCCGCCGCTAATCTGATAACAGGCAGGGCACCGCTCTGTCTCCTAGTCACCCGCGTCCTCATTCATGCCTGAACATTTGACCCGGGTTAGGACCGTGACCATGTATGCGGCGATAGACACAAATACAGTGGTGTACGCTCGTCTGACGAACATCTCAACAATGCTAGTTATGTGTGCTTTAGCTTCGGGAATCCTCAGAACACAGGCGTTGCGTTCTGGTGGAGGCATCACATGACCAGTGTATGACCCCGGCGCTCTGTCAACGGCCCCGGGCGCTAACAGCAGGAAGCTAGCTAACGCCATTCACCTTTACCCTGACTATGACCTCTCGCAGGGTGCAAACTCATGCTACGCTGTACTAGCAGGATATATGTTATTATTTTGGTTTATGGATGTTACAGCTGGGTGATGTGGTGATACAAATCTAATCAAGATCTCATCCCATATCATCATTCACTTTTTCTCCATTTAAAAGGCCCTGGACTGTAGGGATGTGCAAAAATCACAAAGTATTAATATATCGAGATACTAAATTTGATGGTACAGTAACGCGACCATGTTGTTGTTTATTTAGTGGAAGGTCTGTCACAATAATTACTATATTGACTTATAGTTCACTATATAAAAGTTGGAAAAATATATTTTGGGGCCTAATATTTATTTTGTGTATAGAGGGATTATCAGACTACGCATGTCTCCTGCAGAAAGAGCCACTGTCCTGTCTGGTATCATGTCCAAGGTAAGGTATGAGTGGAAGTCCGGACACACTCACCTAAATTTAATGCAAATGGGTCATTAAGATGCATCCCGCCTCATTAATGTTCATTTAGCATCTTAACTTAGTATCGGATATCAGTTCCATGATGTCGGTTCAGTTGATTTCCTGGTTGAACTTTTTACTGACTGATGTCAGCCCAGGATCTTAAGATCAAGATCTCATGATGTTTGAACTTGAATTCATACAAAGCTCAGTTACATAACACATTCAGATCAATTTTGTAATAGGTTAACTGTATTTTGAGAGAAAACGTGCCATTTTTTCCATCAACTCATTGTATTGGTCAATACCGGATATTGGCAGAGTCTTAAAGATCTAGTATTGATATTGGTATCTGAACTGAACAACCTGGATCAGTGTATCCCTAATATTTTCTTTACAATGGGGAGACTTTCATTTTATTTTGTACTACAACAAGAAGTGCACTACTTACAGAGAGTTGAATAAATAACTTTTATGGCGAATTATTAAGGATGTAACGATATCCAAGTCTCACGATACGATATCGTCACAGTATGAACCTCACAGTACGAGGTTTACTGCGATATTGTGGGAAGTTCATGATATGGTGGGGAGGCTCACGAGATTATGATATTATACATAATCTCGTGGTTTAGCCAGTATTTGGTGCAACATTTATTGTCATATTCATATCAACGACATGAACAGCTTGAAAAGTCTTTGAAGTTGAAGAGCAAAATTCAAGTGACCACTAAACACTAGGGATAACGATATCGTTGAAGAGCAAAATTCAAGTGACCACTAAACACTAGGGATGTAACGATATCCAAATCTCTCAGTAAGATATTTTCTCCATATGCATCTCATGGTACAATATTTATTCCAATATTTTGGGGAGGCTTACAAAATTGTGAACATGGTACTTTTCACTTTTAAAATGCCATGATAACCCTTTAGTACTGTTAATACAAAAATAAGATTTAAAAGTGCTTAATAACAGTTATTCCTTCATGTAGTCTGCACTGAAATATTATTTATTGTGACAGCCCTATATTGGACATATTTTGATGATTAATGTGTGTTTTTCATATTAGGTTGTACAGGTAGTGGTTAAACAAAAAATACTGTTGTTAAAACTTATTTGGTTCTTAAAAACTGTGAGATATCATGTGCACTATATTGTTTATCACATATATTGTTTATCACATATATTGTTTATCACATATATTGTGATATCATTACCTCATCGATCGCAGTGAATCCAGAGGCTGTGTTACTTCCAGCCCAACTGTAGTGTGTATTTGAGCAAAATATGTCCTAGTACAGATATATTGCCTAAGCAGCAGTTTGCTCTGTGCTGTCAGCATCTAATTAGAAAGTGTGTTCGATAATCAGGAAGCGTGTGTTAGCATGCTGGTTGTTGTTAGCTTTACCATCACTGAAATCACCACTCGGAGATTTGTTAAAAGTGCATAAGGTAAGTGATTAATAACCTTTGGACCACTGCAAATCATATAAAATTGACAAGTTTCTCCCATTTCATTTTCAGAACACTCAAAATCTGGAACAGCACATTTAAAGGTTGTATAGAGGATTTTCCAAGGATGGAGGAGTACAACGAATGTTTGTCCTTTTGCAAATGCTGCGCATGCGTGCACCCAGCCCCCTTATCCTACAGCTCCCACCTCCTAGTTTATGCCACTGCTGCACTGTTGGTCCAGCTGCTACTTTTCTCTTTTACTATTATCATAACTGCAACAACATTCACAGCTATAATGAAGTTGTGAGTGTAATGTAAGCTGGGCAAAATCTTGGCAATAACTTGAATTAACATTTATGTTTTTAATGTATTAAAGTAGTTTATCCTCGAAAATAAGTTTGCTCCTCATCACTGTACAGCACTTGTAAATACAACTACCTAGCTACTAATACGACAAGCAGCTGACTTTTTCTTTGCAATGAAAATCATGTTTTCAGATACAGGATATCACATTTGTGTCTTGAAAAACGTCTGTCAAGCTCTTGGAAATAAAGTATGTTTCCCAATAAGCAGAAGTTTCCTGTCCAGAAGTAATTTTAGTAACCAACGCATCAGTCTTTACACCCTTGTGTGCTTTAGTGAAGTCATCGCTGGAAAGAATCTCCTAGAATCACCTTCATTTGGTTTCACTCCTTTACAGCTCGAAAAAGAACGGCCGCATTACTTTAGTCAACAGCATCTTGCGTCTGTGGAGTGTGTAAAAACCCTGCGCGTAAACCATGTAATCCCAGTGCGCCAGCGCCTCAGTTATGCTAGAAGCGTCGGGAGTTTGATTGACAACCCAACAGCCAATAGATAATGAGGTAGCCTCGTTTTCTATTGGCTGATGTTTATCTGGCCCCACCATGTCCAGAGTTGATGGATTTTCATTCTTTTTGTTTTGGTCATCATAATTACAAGACTGCTACATGTCTATAATGTTATCATTGACAAGTTGAGACAAAAACAAAAAATCAATACAACCTTTAATACAAACAATGTTCCCTCCCATTTCTCTTATTGTTTAGCCTCCACTCTGAGTAAAAGACAGCTGGATTTAAAAAAATTCAGTACAGTGTTAAAGGAGCATGTATTTCTCTGCTAAAACAATCTGTGGTCAATATTTTTAATACTTTTACATTGTGGATGATGTCATGCTGAGGTACCACTGACCACCATTTTCAATATTGGGCTAAAACTGGTGAATTCTTCCATTTTTACTATACACTATACAATTAGGTTATGTTCTTAACTTTTAGCAGTGAGGAGCAGTCAATCTCATTTTTCACATTTAAGAGAGTATATTTTGAAATGATAAGGTCTAAGAAAAAATAAAGTTTTAGTTTGATTAATGTACCTTCTTCAAACCTTAACATTATTATTATCTGATGGTAAAATAAGTGCATTTTCTGCTGTTCTTGAGATAGTTATAATAGTCCACAGGTCATTTAGAATGAAGTCAAAACACACTGTGAGTACCTCACTGTTCCTCAGAGTAGTGATTTTGAAAAGCAGATCAGATAAAGGTTTAAGGCACAACCAAAACCAAAACATAAATCAGGAAGAATTAGAGACATGCTCAGGTGAATGTGGGCACAGGTAAAGTACCTAGATACTCCCACATAAGTACTTAAATAGAGTACTACTTTAGGAATGACTGACTTTGACTGACTTTAACATGACTTTAATTCAAAGCAGTTTTTATATATGTGATGTAAGCAAGCTTGGAGGCTTACTAAAGAGAACTAATAGAAGTATTAGAAATAGCATTAGCCAGAATAGTACATTGAGGTATATTAAAAGATCATAGTTGTCATAGGGACATTTAAACTATCTATGAAATGTATATAAGGAATTTACTGACAGCAGTTTAAGTTACAGCTGATTTAGCAGAAGAACATCTCCAGGTTTAAAACATACTTTACATACTTCCTCTCCTTGTACTACATGCAATTATTCCTGTGGCAGTCAGCTGTGACCAAACAGCGCCAACCTCTGTACGGGAGACAGGACGGTGGCGTCAGGAGGGCCACCCACACACGCAAACACGCATCAAACACGCAAAGCACCCCGCACCTACACACCCATGCACACATGCAACCTGCCCCCCACCCATCAGACCACAGACCACCTCGCCCGTCTGATCGTGATTGACTCCTCTGTGCGGTAAGCCTGTGATGCACCCCGTTTGTGAGTACGTGTGTGTTTATGAAAATACAATAGGGGCACTGTCTGTGGCACGCTCCGACTGCCACCAGAAATGAGAAACATCCAGAGAAAAAGAACAAACGAACGCGAGGTAACGACAAGTCTATAGGTCACCACCGGGGGCAGACATTACAAGAGCAGCAATTAGCATGGGAATTTTTTTCAAATGCCCCATTGTTGGTCAGAAACTTTAGGTAAAAAACTACAAGGTTTGAGTAAAAACTTAACTTGAGATGACTAAAATGAAAACTACAAGAATCTGATGCATAACTCTAAACATGCATGTAGCGGTCTAAAACAACGGTAAAAAAGAATCGTAGCTGGTTTTATTTACAAGAAGAGTCCAGGGAGATGGGATATTTAGTTTTCATATATGAAGAAATAATGCTACTTTAATGATTTGCAATTCTTACCATTTCAAACGTTATTTTGATCAATTTACAATTAATATTGCATCCTTAATCCCAATTAGCACTGTAATCTCAATTATTTTAATTCCAAATAATTTAATTGAAATCAAGGTTATGAGCAAATACGATTAAAAGGCTCTAACCTCCATACATATAGAACACGCTTTAACAAATTCTTTACAGGACAACTAATCTCGATTATGGGATTTCTGTAGTCGTTTACTGTAATAATCACAGTTCATCTATTAATTTGATGATTATTTGTACAGCCCAAATCTCATTCCCAATGACAATGCTCTATTGATACTTTGCAATGACATATCTACATGTATGTCTACGGAGGAATGTTCAGCAGTTACCATGGCGATACAATGCATGCCTGTTTTTATATTTTCTAAAAACTCAGTCAATGACATCCGCTGCAAAGTATCAATTAAAGAGGAGGTTCATTATCCTTAAATTTAGAGAAACAAAACATGGTCTGACTTACCCTCTCCACTTGCCCCTCCTTCTGTTTGGTCTTGTAGATCCGGAGTTTGGGCAGTGATGTTTCTATGTAGTTTTTATCCTCAAATCCCTGCAGCAGTCGCCCCTGGAAGGCCAAACGACACGCGTTGGCATGAATGTCCGTGTCCAGCTTTGAACCAATCACGAGGCAGAGAGACGGACATGTGACCGGCCTCTCAAACTCTAATAGCGCCCACTGTTCCGGATCACACCCAGTGCGGCCCTCTGCCGGACCAGTTACATATTCGTCTTGGTAGAAATACTCGCTCTCGAAATTAAAAGGCGTTTCTAGTGGATTTTGTTCTGAAGAATTTGAGTTTGCTGATCCTGGTGGCAGCCCAAAGAATTGCACTTTTGCCATAACAGTTTCGTGTCCGACGGTGATGTGAAATTTGGCGCGTGTGGACAGGGCACCCTTAAAGTAGCCGATCTTGCGAACGGAGATGACGGCGGCGTAAAGTGTGTGGAGGGACCCAGGGGTGCACACGACGCCTCGCTCCAGGAGTTTAGGGTCAAACTGGGTCACGCACACACCCACACGGTCCCCCTGCATCGCCATGGAGACGGGCTTACGGAACATTTGGATCGACTTCACTTTCTTGGTTACCTGAAACAAACCAGACATGTGTTCTCATCAACAAATGACATTAAAATATGCACCGTGAAACTTTTTTGCTGGTCTGGAATGTTCCACAGTATGGCATTAACATTATCTATTTTGAATTTATACTTTTACTGCTCAATAGAATCTCAAAAAACATCCATTCTTACTAGTGTGTATCATGACACCAATTATCGAATCGATTCAAAATGCATCTGAATCGATTTTTAAAATAATATTTTTCAATAATATTCATTAGTTGCATTCACTGTTCTCAGGATTTTACAAAGGTAATCATTTATATTTCATACAATTTGGTTCTCATGAAGGTGTAGTTGACAATATTATTGGAAGTAATTATTGATAGATTGCAATATATAATCCATTGTTTTAGTATTGGAATTCTATTGTGATACATCAAATCATGACATGGATATCATGATATGTATGTGTCAGACTCAAGGTAATGCACATCCCTAATTCTTACCATCAGTGGACACGCATCTCCACACATCTAACCTGTAAGTTGGCCGGAGTCACCTTTTTGTGTCCATGGAGACAAAAGATGTTTGATGCCATACTCCGGAAAATTACAGGCAAAGAAAAACATCTCCATAGAGACAAGCAGGTGGCAGATCCTCAACAGAAAAGTTACATAGTTCATCTTTAAAGTTCGTTATGCATAACTGACATCTTAAATGGTTTTAATCATGTTTAAAAGATTTTAAAAATACCTAATTAAATTCATGCATGTGTTGAGTAATCCTGCTATGTAGTTTTGTCCCTCTTGTGAGCTAAATACACCCCATTTAGACATCACGTAAAGGTAATCCAGTAAAACCTTCACCAGACTCATTCATTTCACCACTCAAACTTCCAACCTTGATGTTAGCAGTTAGGCCTGTGACGATAACAAATTTTGATATATTTTTGATGAAACTATGGATGATAAACAAGAAAACTGAAACTACGACTGAAACTATACAACTGACACAATAACCTAAAAGTCCTCAAAGTTAGTTTGAATCTATTTTATTATCTATTTTTAGACCACCCTCTGCAGCTCACACCTTATCAAAAAGTCGCCCATAAGTACAAAGAGAAGTACCCATGATAAATATTGACCCCAAAAAATAACTGTTCCCTCTATAATTCACTGAACAATAAGTCAATGTAGTAATTATCGGGACAGACGTAGCAGCAATTATTTTCGTTTGACTAAAATAATGCACAAATAAATGATGTAATACATAGAGTGTGTATGGGAATGCAACAGGGTCAGACCTGTAGGTTTTTGCAAACACTCCTTTCAATGATAATATCTACTGTTGTAGTACTATAATCAATCACTCAATCAAATGTTACTCATAGAGCACTTAACAATACTAAGGAACTCAAAGTGATTCTCAGTCTAACAACATAAACAGCTGATTAAAGTAAGCTATTGTTAATGCAGAAAACTATAGTACATCACACTGCTAAAATTACCAGTGTCAGTTGTTTAAGTAAAAGTCTAAAGTTACACTTAACCCTGCCGTATGCTGCCACCCAGAGGACACATTGGCAACTGCATCTTCAAACATTTCCATCTGTTCTTGATTAGCCTCCTCCGCTCTGTTCGCCGACCCTGAGCCTTTTACATTAAACTGACACATCCTCGAACCCTCTCACCATCCCACTTCCTACCAACATCCGAAAACCCACCGTCCCTCTACAAATATATTCAGGAATGGAACAAGAGTGTAAATATAAGGTTATGACCGCTCTGTGAAGCTACTGCTGGGGTAAATATAGGGTTTGACGCTTTTGGAAAAAATATGTAATTTTGTGAATATATTTGCAATTTGATATTATCTGAAATTAATATTTAATATTTTATTATCATTAACATTTGAGAAGTAATTTTTTTTATTTAAAACAAATTCTTCATTCTTAGGATTTTCAAAATGGAAAATGCAAGTCAAGGTGTAGACCCTGATAATAATTTGTTTGAATAGACTTTTAGCTACTTCCATGTTTTGTTTTGATCAGTCATTCAAAATCTTATGTTATCAGTTAAATTATTTGTTTACTTATTTTTAAAATGTTTTGTTTGGTATGTCAAATTACTAATGCCAGGGTATATATCAGTTTATATGAACAGCAAAGGTGAGGCTCAGTGTCTTGCCCAAGGACACAATGACAGTATACTCCAGTCAGAGTCAGAAAGCAAACCACCATCCTTCACTGCATGAACACTCCGCCAACTGATCTACAGCAGCCCTTGTGGTATGGTTGGATGAATACAGTGAGCTATAGGATCTTGTCTCCAGAATGTAAAATCTGAAAACAACAGATACCTTGAGTGCTGGGATCTCCACAGTGTCATTAATTGCCAGCGCCCCCTGCAGGATGGTGCCAGTCATGACGGTGCCCTGTCCGCGGATGGAGAAACAATGGTCTACAGCCATCAGGAGCTCTCCACTCGGGTCTCTCTGAGGGAGGTAAGTCTGCTTCTTCAACAACTAAGGAAATACAAATACCACTCCCATGAATGCATACATAATATTTTATTGGAAAAAAAAGACATAATTTTCCATGATTCCACCTCTACTTATTGGCATAGGAGAATATTAGAATAATTCCAACTACTTATAGAATTTGCTCATAAAATCATAACATAAAATAACATAAAATCTTGTAATTTTGACAGCAGTACCGTGGTTCTGTGATTTCATCAGATAAGCACATCAGTCTTAGGTTACAGGCTGGTGCTGAGGTTAAGGACCTTTACCTGTATTAACTCTGAGACTCCCTGTGGCTCCTCTGTGTCCGGAGCCTCTGGACCTCCAGGCTTTGCTGCTACGGCAATCACGGGACAATCTTTAAATCTGGGTAAAGATGAAAATAGAAATGTTTGTTTTTGTGTTTTTTAAGGTGTTGAAAAATAGATAATACCTGATTATTGAGTTTTGTTTCATTGTTTCATTCCCACACAATTGTATAATAGTGCATATTTAGTATGTTTATTCAGATCTCAACCCCCGACTGCTTTGTCATTTTGTTCATAAAGCTTATCAACTTTTGGAGCAAATGTTTTGAACACTCCAATTCCTTGATCTAGATTCTGGCACTCTCTGAAGGCATTTTGCTTATAGAAATTAACGAAGGGGATTTAGATTATTTACACATGCACTACCAAAGCTAAGCAGAACAAAACAAAAGTTTGAAAGCAACATTCATTTTGTTAATTTTTTTTCTAATAATTAGCAGTACTGAATGGTAGTAAGTCCCAGACCTTGTGTTCTCCAGAGTCTTGTGTAGTCTTTTGGTCATCTTGTCTATGGCACTCTGCCTCTTGTTTTCTGGGAGCAGGTCGGTCTTGTTGAGGATGACAACCATTCGCTGACAGGTGAGTTCCCCAATCAGGAGGCACTCTGCAGTCTGAGTCTGAATGCCCTTTACCACATCCACCACCAGCATCATCAAGTCAATGATCTGAGCACCTGACACACAGCAGTATACCATCATTCACTGTTTATACACATATGTTTATCAAATCATAAAAATTAAAAAATAAACAATTATTCCACCTAACATTTATTCATTGCCATATTGTGTAATGTAAATGGTTATGTACGAGATACTTGAGGACAACGGCTTTTAACCAAATATTACCATATGGAGCCAAAACCTCCAAATGTAAACACTAAATAGTGTTTTATTTAGAGTGTGGGATTGTTTTTAATGGACTATAAAGTGCTTTGTTTTTATGTCTTTTTGCATGACAAGTGCTCTGTAAATAAAGTTTAATTCAGTGAATGACTTATGGTTCTCATTGGACTGTTGTATATAAAGGGCAGTTCCAGATTATTAACTGGAATTTGAAAATTGAAAAATCATTTGCAATATTGAGCAATCATGTGTCATGACCCAACTAAACTGTAACATGTGCTAATAGCTAATAGACACTGAGGCGTCACACAGCCAGTGTAAAACAACTCCAGTGTCGGGAGTAAAGGAAAAATAAACAGGAACAGACAGAGTTCTCCAACAACAACAATCAAACAAGAGCAAGAACTAAAGCAGCGATCCGCAGCAGCACTGGGACCAACTGGGACTGAAGGAGCCTACAGGACCAGGGGCTGTAACCAGATCTGGTCTGGCTTTGGGCTCTGGGTCCTGGGTCCTTCTTTTGGCTGCGTCTCTTTCCTGAGCTCCTCACTTGGGACTCAAGAGGAAGTTTAAAACAAACTCTGATCCACACACTCTCCTTCCTGCTTAATTCACAGCATGTGCCACCTCCAGACCAGGATTTACATTTACTCTTTAGGTGGAATAAAATGACAATATATGCTTTGTCAACAGTTACAATAAAAATTCTACATGTCTACATGAGTTGTTTTTAAATTACCTTTTTCATCTTCACCACACTCTGTTTGATTAGGTATAGCAATTAGGTGCATTTTCTAAAATTACATTTTCTTCTTCTAAATTGTACAGAGTAGTCAAGCAACAAGTAACAACTTATCAAGCTTCTGATAAGCACTGATAAATTGGCAGCATGCTGTTCCCCCTTTTTAAAATTTCCATGATTAAATACAAACGAATTAAATATTTCTAAAAAGTAAAACAACTATCATTAGGATGAATGAAAAACATATACTTATTTTATGTATAACAGAGAACAGCAAAAATCTGACATATACACTGATAGTCTGATAGTCATAGAGAAACAGTGTCCTCTTCTGGATGTGTCCCGATTAACACTTTGCTCGCCTCCAGCATTTAAAGAAAAGATTTCAAATAATATTAATTTCATGATCATAACAGAAATACAGATTCATTGTTGATTCATTGATTGTTTTACTAATTAAATTAAGACATCACACTCTACAATTACATGTGCATATAAGCACTACTGCAGTCCCTTGATACTTAACTGTGTATAGGAGTCTTTATTGAGTCTTTATAAATATATATGAGAGGCAAGTGCAGCAGAATATAAAATGACTGCTTAAGCAGGTTTTGAATGAAGCTAATTAATTGAAGTCATCGCTGTGAGCTGGATCAACAGAGCCCTAGGACAGTGATCAAATATCCAAGCTTTATTTATGATGTGTTTACACCTGTGGTGGGACACCTGCTGCTTTAAGCACTGGAAATTGATATTGCCCGCACTGTTAAATAAGAATTATATATGAGATACAGGCAGGGTGGCTTTAATTACTGAGACTATAGTGGCACAGACAATCCTTCCTAGAATTACAGTTTTTGAAATAAAACTGTCATTACTGTTCATAGACTGTATGCTACATACAATAATACAGATAACAAAGATTACATATAGTTACCTCAAATTTGTACTTTGATTGCATGTTGAAGACAATCCTGTATTTTCCTGCATTTGAGTTTCAAAAAAAGGTTTTCACCTACCCATCTATCTCCACTCACTGCTCTACACAATGCAAGTCTTGTTTTACTTGTGAGACATGGTTTTGAAATAACAATACTATCACCTTTGTTTTGGCCATCATCTATGTCCTAAAAAATCATATAGACTAGACTATTGATGGTTTTCAGATTCTAGATGTGATCATGTCATACTGTCAGATGGAGGGCAAAAGCCATTTTTTCTCTATTACATTATACCTTGCCCTGACATAACCAAAAGGAAAAGTCACAAATGTTGAAGCTGATCAGTTCTATCAGTGGTTAGTTAGACCCAAGAACCCACTGTATTACAAAACATATCTTCATTTTAACTATATTAATTGTAGCTATCCCCATCTGTATTAGGCTATGCATTATTGGCCAATAGAATGCTGTGATGTCATTTTGAACCCAGTGATACAAGAGCCAACATATAACTCTTCACTCACCTCCAATGATAGTCCTGATGAGAGAGGCGTGCCCGGGACAGTCTACGAGGGTGAACTGGAGGCTGTCGTACTGCTCCCCGGCGCTTTCCTTCAGATGATCTGGGAGCTCGACTGTGAAGGAGGAGAAGCCCAGGTCCAGGGTGATGCCCCTTTCTTTGGATTGGGGGTTCTTATCAAAAGCAGCGGTGGACGCGGTGCTACTCAGAGCCCTTGCCAGAGAAGTCTTCCCGCTGTCAACATGCCCAAGCACTCCCACGTTGAAATTTAATGTTTTGGTGCGGTGATTTGACTGATCCGACATTTTCAAACCAGTTTAAGACAATGGTGAACAATGTTATTCTAGTTTATGCTGAGGTGGACATTGAACTCTACTCCAAATGATTGCCTATCATGAAAGCATGCTAACTTTAGAGATTTCTATCGTTAAAATCTCCAATCAAGTTGTATGTACAGTTTTAGTGTCGCTTCCAATTGTTTTGCAAATCTAGATGTCGGAACATTGAGGGTTTTTCTTGGAAATATTACGGTATGTTTTACTTACTGATAAGTTTCTGGTGGTTTCTACTAGCTGGAGAAAAGCATGACTCGTGCGGAAGTGAATATATATATGGGCGGGGATAACTTGATTGACATTGGTTTCAGCCAATGACTATGTTGGTCTTGAATGGCGGAGAAAGTTGTATTGTTTCATTAAATCAAAATAAAATAAAATTGTTAATAAATATAAATATCCCAATAGGTTACATAATATTAATTAAGTAGTGTTTTAATTCTGCTTTTTTCCCCCAGAAAGTTAAAAGGTAGTGGGCGGGACCTATGAGAAACACTTCCGCTCATTTTCCCTAGTAACCCACATGGTAACCGAGCTCCCTGTGTTTTGAGTTTCGGCGGCTTTTGTGGAGGCAAGATTCTCTGCACGGATTTTGGGCTGTTACACCAACTTTAGTGATAAGTTGTAGTTTTATTATTGCTTGTTTTCATAAATCCAACAGCTATGAAGATCGAGGAGGTGAAGAGCACAACGAAAACCCAGCGTATCGCATCTCACAGCCATGTCAAAGGACTAGGGCTGGATGAGGCCGGTAATGCTAAACAGTCGGCATGTGGCTTGGTGGGGCAAGAGGCTGCGAGAGAGGTAATAGAAATGTGTCATTACTTATTTGGTATCTATGATTTATTTTATTGAATGATAGGAGTGTATGTTTGCCGTTGAGAGACGGGTAAATAGACCGGAAAACAGAAAAAGCTAAATGCTAATTTTGTTAGCATGGACTGTGGGGTCGCTGTTTTCCAACAGGGTCAAGTAAAAAAACTACAAACTGTACATGTGGTTTGTGAATTTAGAATATGTAGAATATTTATTACAGAATTATAATAAACATTATTTTCTAAAATAACCAAAAGTACAGAAATGGAAGTTTGCACCCTGATCAGGTGATACTAACTTCATGCCATTTACTGTAAATAAATAAATGTTTTAGGCTTGTGGTATCATTGTGGAGCTGATTCGTTCAAAGAAGATGGCTGGGAGAGCAGTATTATTAGCAGGGCCACCAGGCACAGGAAAGGTAATGAACAAAATGCATTGTCCACATTAATATAATATAATATACTGTTTTACATTGTGGTTTGAACCCCTTTCTCTCTCTTTTCAGACTGCTTTAGCGCTGGCTGTGGCACAGGAGTTGGGAAACAAGGTGCCTTTCTGTCCAATGGTTGGCAGTGAAGTTTACTCCTCAGAGATCAAAAAGACAGAAGTGCTGATGGAGAATTTCAGAAGAGCTATTGGTGAGTATTATATGTCTGACTGCTGTAAGACTTTATTTTGCTTTATTATTTATCTAAAGGTTTCATTTTATTGAATCCATCTCAAAAGTTCAACATACATAAATGTAGTGCTATTTATCCACACATCTAACATTCAAATATTTAGCAATAACAACAGTTTACACCAACAAATTTAGCTGACACAGATAAATCAGTCTTGAACTACAATGTACCCAATAAAGAATCCACTTAAGAAATGGGAAATGCCACTACTTCTGATTTAAATATGTTCTCTTTCAGTTGTAATATCAGACTAATCCATTTGTCTTGATTTAATCAACCATTCAGTGAACACCCTGAATTTGATTGTTGAGCAGACTTTGTGTTGGGAGACAGAACAATAATGGGGCAAAGAAAGAGTGAGAGAGAGAAAGAGAGAAAGAAAGAGACAGGGTGGAGGTCCAGTCCTGGATGCTGATAGTTCCCGTCATAGAGGAGGAAGTGCAGCACATTCTCTATAGGCTTTAGAGTCTGTGCTCCTCCCACAGAACCTGATCCGCTGAAGTTTAGGGTCAGATTCTGAGTCTGTCGTCACCTTGTCCAGAACAGTTATGTATGAATCGGCCACCTGTGTGCATCCTGCCCTACGGACCGGGGTCAGGTTACTTAGAATTTTACAACTAGCCCAGTAACAGGTGGCAGTTTTAATATTGTATGGTCTATTTATCATGAAAACCTAAAATGTCATTCCAAGACTAACAGAAATGAACATATCATACATAATATCATATCAGACATAAATGTCTTGAGTCACACAAAAAAATGAAAGCTATATAAACAAAAAAGAGCAGCAATATTACCTCAGGATTATGCAAGTTTCATCATCAACATTTTTGCAACTTTCAGAATCTGAATCACTGCACAAGTGAATTTGTTTTCTGGTACAGCAAGAAATGCTCACTTCTTTTTTTTTTTAATAGACATCTAGAATGTACAAAGCTGATCTCTTATTGTATTATAACATACGACCAACTTCTAAGACGTATAAAACTCCAACAGTAATATGCGTTGCACTTTTAGGTCTGCGTATCAAAGAGACAAAAGAGGTATATGAAGGAGAGGTGACAGAGCTGACACCCTGTGAGACAGAGAACCCCATGGGTGGATACGGCAAAACCATCAGCCACGTCATCATCGGCCTGAAGACCGCCAAAGGCACCAAGCAGCTCAAGGTGAGGATCAAGGTTTCTTATAGAGTTATTCTATACATAAAAGATAGTTTGTAGTGTGCTCAAGAAGCTGTTGTATGTTTCAGCTTGATCCCAGTATTTATGAAAGTCTTCAAAAGGAGAGAGTTGAAGTGGGAGACGTCATCTACATCGAAGCCAACAGTGGAGCTGTGAAGGTAATAAATCATCTCTCTTAATCTGTATGTTCAGTAGGGACAGTAGCTAATAGTTGTTCTGGTAAAAACTTGTTTTTTGGAGATTTCAGGGTTAACTGAGTGGTGAACAGTTTGTGGTGGTTGTTTGTCCTGTTTGTGATTTTGTTCAGTATATTTACAGGTTTAACTGATAGTGGAACAAAACAATGCTAGAACACACACCTATAAAAATAATACAACTGCTGCTGTGAGAACCAATTTAAAACATTTAAACAAAAATTCATAGTACCGTAAATTCCAGTGACCTTTTCTGTCCTCTACGGTGCTCTTCTGTATTTTCCTCGATGAAAGTTGCTGTACATTCTCTCCTTTGGGGCACGAGCCGGTCATTCCTGCCCCTCCTCACGTCTCTGTATCTCTCCATCTCCTGCGCTGCTCCGGGGGCTTGTGGTGCGCGATGAAAACCTGCCATAAGACCCCCTTTAGTCGTCTCTGGTGGGCCGTGAGCACATAAGCCCTGCATTCAGAGCCACATTTGTTACTGCTGACAACCTCATAACCTGAAGATTCAACGCTTTCATCTGGTTTGGCACCGGGTCACCACACACCTGCTCCCCTCTGCACTGGCTGGCCTTTGTTCTCACTCCCATTTGAAAATAGGGCTGAATGATTTGGGAAAAATATTTAATTTCAATTTTTCTGACAAGGATCACAATTTAGATTTGCAATTTATGTTTTTAGTAAAAGGGTTTGAGGAGGGGAAGTTCACATTTAATAAATCATCCAGAAGAATTGACAAAAAGACAGAAATGGGAGCTTGGAGGAAATTATGGTACTTCAAAACTTGCAGCCAATTTGCTAATGGCATTCATTGCGATCAAACTGAAGTTTTGATTGCGGTTGTTCCCGCAGCCCAATTTATATGTGATTAATGTAATTTTTTGTGTATTTTGTTGTATATTTTGTTTTTTAGAGACAAGGTCGCTGTGACACTTTTGCAACAGAGTTTGACCTGGAGGCGGAGGAGTACGTCCCACTGCCCAAAGGAGATGTCCACAAGAAGAAGGAGATTGTCCAGGACGTGACGCTGCACGACCTGGATGTGGCCAATGCAAGGCCTCAGGTACGGATAAGGAGAATCTGTGTGTAATTATTGGTGTAACTGACTTCATGAACGTCAAACACACCGTAAGTGAATGCTTTTTCCATTCACTCTCTACACACAGTGGTTCCAAGACAGTTCAATCCATGAGGTTCAGTTGCTATAGCCATTAACAATTCAAAACAAAATATCGTATCTTTTAAATGGTCAACTGTCGTCAAAATACCACAGAAGGGAGAAACCTCATGGATAGCCAATCCTACTGAGTTATCATCTTTCAACTTATTCACTCTGTCATTTAAAAAAGTCTCAACATTATCATCCTTATCAACTTAAACTTTGTTTTTTTCAGGGAGGCCAGGACATTCTCTCGATGATGGGACAGTTAATGAAACCTAAAAAGACAGAAATTACAGGTAAATCAATGCTACAGTCCATCTTAATTTCTTTGCAGTGACATTATGCTGGGGGTGCTCTACTTGTATAACTGGTGGAATGTCGAGCAGTTACCATGGTGACAGAATGTACAGTTAAGCAAACACAGCCTAATAAGTTTTTAGATGGTCTGGAACCTCAATAAAAAATAGAAAATAGATTTAAACCACACATTAAACAACACACAAAATGTGAGAGTGACTGAGAAACTGTTCACTAATGCTAGCTAGCTTATCTTGGCTTATGACTGTAATGTTTTGTGTGAGAGACTTATGTAACAGCACAAATCAGCTCACTTGTTGTAACTCCAATAAAGTCAGTTCTTTATACTCAGATTGTGTTACAACAATGCTTCAGACAGAGCAGTGCTTACGGTTAGCGTTACACCCCCAGGGAATGTCAATGACATCCACTGCAAAGCATCAGTAGTATCTTACAGTTCATATTTCCTCCCTCCTCCAGATAAGCTGCGTGCAGAGATAAACAAAGTGGTGAACCGGTACATAGACCAGGGTGTGGCGGAGCTAGTGCCCGGAGTCCTGTTTGTGGATGAGGTTCACATGTTGGACATCGAGTGCTTCACCTACCTCCACCGTGCACTGGAGAGCACCATCGCCCCCATCGTTGTGTTTGCCTCCAACCGCGGGAACTGCCTCATCAGGTCAGTCCCAAACTTAGGAAGGATTCAGAAAGGTCACTATAATAATAAACAAATAATTTCTCATGTCGCCTGAGTTCATTATTATACCTGTTTGTTCCCGTAATAAAATGAGTTTTCTTGAATGTGAAATCCAGTTTTGGGAAGGTTTTGGGTTTGAATTATACTCTCCCAGCATTTTTTTTTTTCTCCACAGGCTGAGCCAGACTCATAAGGCTCATTATGAAAACATTTTAAATGCTATTTAAAAATACTCCTCAATAAATTGGCTAATTCATGAAACATGTCATTGTAGAAGTAATCAAATTAAGTGAAAATGACAGGAAACCATCTGGGGTGGTGATGTTAAATAGTAGGTCATGGTAAGCTTGGGTATAATCGTAGGCTCTGGAGCTCTATAGCCCATCAGATCCATCCTAATGTATTTTCATGTAAAGCTTTAAATGCGAAAAAGGTGTTAATCTCCATTCACCTGTCTCCCCAGAGGAACAGAGGACATCAGCTCTCCTCACGGCATCCCTCTGGACCTGCTTGACCGAGTCATGATCATCAGGACCATGATGTACACACCACAGGAGATGAAACAGGTGAGGGAGGGTCTCATTAAACCTGGGATTATTTTATTTTTATCACTTTAACATGAATGTCACTGTTGTTTCAGATTATTAAAATTCGTGCTCAGACTGAAAGCATCAACATCAGTGAAGAGGCTCTCACACATCTGGCAGAGATCGGCTCCAAAACAACACTCAGGTAAAGTCCCCAATTTACTTCTCAAACAATGTCATTTTAAACCCTTATTAAATAAAACAAACTCATGCATATCACCTCTTGTGGAACTCCTCTCTACTTCCCTATTGTGTGCTTATAAAGATCAGTTTGAAGCCGTAATCTGCTCTGTCTTACTGTAATCCTTATATCTCCTCAGATACGCGGTGCAGTTGCTGACACCGGCCAGCCTTTTGGGGAGAGTTCAGGGCAAAGAAAACGTGGAGCGAGAACAAGTCGAAGAAATCAATGAACTTTTCTATGACGCAAAATCCTCGGCCAAAATCCTCCAGGACCAACAGCACAAGTTTATGAAATGAACATCACTGCTTTTATTTTGAGCCAACAGTCAAAGTATTTCTGTTAGATTTATGCAACTCCTCATCACTCACATGACTTGACTTTCTGTCAACCTTCATCTTTCATTTGTTGAATTTGTTTTATTTGTTACAGTTGGAAATTATTCTTAATAAAAGTAGAAAATGGTTTGACAATCTCTTTTAATTTGTAAACTAAATTATGCAGCAGGATCCGCTAAATGTCCACAAAAGTCAATAGAATGTGTTCAGCCTCAAGGACAATAAAGGTACATTCTTCCATTTAGCAAAACCACAGAATCATCTAATAATGTAGCATCCTCACTTAATGTAGTTGTTAATCTGGCATATTTTTGGTAATAAAAATACCCGTTTTAAGTGAATTTCAACATAGTGCAAAATAAGCTGTTACATTCTCCACACAGGTATTGTAGTGAGTCCTCTTCTATTTTTTCGCTGGTCGAGTTGGACGTGTGTTGAGAACAGTTTCTCCTCCTGAGCGTGCTTTACTGAACACAGAGGGCGCTGTTTTACCCATTTTCTCTGTGAAAGAACAATGTACAATCAGTCAAAAAAAAATCTTAAATTATCAGTCCTAAAATATATTTTTGAGAAAATAATTAAATAGATGGAAATGGGGAAATATTTATATAATGCTTTTCAGTATAGACCAACACAAAAAAACTCACATTGCATTCACTTTTTTAACCACAGTTTCCTTGGACTAAACTGACAGAGGCAAGGCTTAGCAGAGTCAACAGTTAGTTTACAATAAGAAATGCACACTACTACACTTATGCATAAAGACTACTTTAATGGCAACATATAAACGTTTGGATATTATGGTTCATCATGTAACACCAATTAAAATGAAGTCACAAAGGAACAGGGACAGAGGCCTAAATAGCTGTGCTGTGATAACTAAAAAGGGACAGCTGGACTCACCAGTCTACAACATTGCATGTTCTTGACCAAGACAAATCACAGTTTAAATCACCCCTCTGCTGTTACCCTCTTCTCTCTATATAAGGACAGGAAAATTGTCCAACAACAGCATGAACATGCCTCCAACTTCCTCCAGTCTCCAAGGACATTTGCACAGAAGTGGGTAGTAGCTAAAGATTTTACTTAAGCAAGAGTACTTAAAAATAATGTTACTCGAGTAGAAGTAGTGGTCCAAAAAATGACTCAAGTAAGAGTAAAAAAGTGGAAAAACTACTACTAAGGTATTCCTGTAGTTGTAAGAGTAACAAACTAACTCAGGATGTAACATCTGATTTATAATTTGAAGTTAATGTAACTGCAAGGACAAAACATATGATGCACAAAATTTGCATTTTAAAAGGATACACCACAAAAATTAGAAACTATATATCAGAAAGAGCGGTGCAAGAAATACAAATGTTCATTTAAAATAATTTAAGATATTATACAACAAACTTAAAGTGGAAAGAACAACCACAATTTTACTCAAGTAAGAGTACTGTTACACTGTCAAACATTACTCAAGAAAAACTAAAATCTAAAAACTACTCAGGGAAGTACAATTGTACAAACTCAAGCAAATATAGATACTGTCAGATAGTACATACATACAGTATTTACATACTCCTTTCAATCCTACTCACCACACTCCTCCATAACTTCAAATGTTTTGCTTTTTGCTGGTCCAGTCAGTCCCAGTCTGTTCCTGCCTTCTGCCAGATCCTCGTCTGTCAACTCTGGACGCTGGACTTGTTCATCTTCTTGCTATAGAAGAACTCAACACATTACTGACTGCAAAAAGTTATTGTTCATTCAAAAAGATGTAAAACTTACTTGAGACATGTTGGTTTAAAATGCAGGTTTACGTGGAATGGTTATCTCAGTGTTCTTGTAGGAAGCTTGTTTAGTTTAACTGTCCCAGGGCAATAAAAATGTCCAACAAATGATGTAATGTCAGACTTGCTCCTCCTCCGCCCTTCCTCTGGGAATCTTGTGGGCAGAGTCCCAATCACTGCCTCATAACCACATGTACGAGAGAGAAATCACTACAAGTATTCTAACCAGTACTAGGACCGGGAATTACAGGGTCTCTTACAATTCAATACTAAATTATACAAAAAAGACTCACAATATGATCATTTTCACATATGGCACAAGATATTTTACGATTTAGGAAAGTTTTCTGAGAACCAACAGTATTTCTTTGTTAAATTACCTGTCCAAACTTGTACCCGTACTAAAACATACAATTGTGGATCAGACAGATTTGAGATACTGTATCTTTCGCAAACAGTGCCTCACCCATGGATTTACACTGACCATTGTCTCATCTGAAATTGTGAAATCGAATTCAACCGAGAACATGACTGAACCCACTTCAACTGTTTAAGTTCCATAAAACACAAACAAATCAATGTCTCTTTTCTTGTATATACGTTTTTACTGATTGCTTGGTATAAACACATTGAATTAAAATACATTCATAACATTTCTTCCATTAGTGAAAGTGTCCTTCATACCCCTGTGTACATCTATTATTCACATTTTTTCAGTAAGCTTTTCTGTGTGTAGATATATTTCCTTAATTTCAGTGGTGTTTTTTTCTGTATTGAGGCAGCAGTTGTGTTTGGACGAACTGAATGAGTCTCGTCTCTGTGACGTAAACAGTGAGAAACACGAAGCATAAACAGACTCCGCCCACAGACACATGGAGCAGTCTGAAGAACCAGCCACGCTCACAGCAGAAGGCAAACTGCAACAGAAGGACAAGAGAGGGGTGTCAGAGCTGTACTTTCTACAATGATATGATAAAGTCATTACTGTCATTTGCAGTAATTGATACTTTGCTGGTATCATCAACATTCCCTGGGAGGTTGAAACTGAAAGCACGATTCTGTTAGAAGCTCTGTTACTCAAGTTAGACTTTAATCTTAGCTTTTTCTTTATCACAATCTGACCAGAAAGAGCTGACTTGGTTGGAACTACAACAGGTGAGGAGATACATTAGCTAACAGTTTGTCAGTTAGCCATTCTCACCTTTTTTGTTGAAAATCAAACCCCAGACCATGACATGGCAAAGTATCAATTAAAAATAATACATTTGTGGAAAAATATATTACATTATTTCCTG
>KN497501.1:3787-23400 GCA_000787155.1 Scartelaos histophorus | reverse complement strand
AACATTTCTGATCATCACATCATGCAACATTAGTACAAAATATGGCTGTACACATCTTCATGGCGACAGGTGGGTTATGGACACTCCACCAGAAAAGTTACATAATGCAGCTTTAAAACTCACCTCTGATAAAGCTGTGACCACCGCACTGACAAGCAGAGCCAGTATCAGCAGCGGAGACGGGAAGAGACCACGCAGAGGTTTCCATGGAGACGAGCTGAAGTAGTGATGAATGAACACGATGCTGTGGAGGATTCGCAGGCCCATGTTCAGACAGTTGGCCAAAATAAAGCCCACTCCTCCGGCCCACCAGGTCAGAGCATAAGAGAGGAGCAGGAAGGAGACTGACAGACCCAGCATCACCAGGTTATATCTGAGAATAAGACAGAAGCCAGTGCTGGGAAACTCTATGTGTCTGGAATAATTCAATGTGGTGGCTAGAATTGTCACAGTACAAACATTTTGAACTTGATACAGACAAGGAGGAAATGATTTGATACTTGAGACAAATACCACAATGATAATAAAACAACACCGAGGGCTTTGCTATCTTGTAAATAAAATCACAGGTTAAACTTTGTTATCAAAATAACTACCAGTATCTATTTTCTTGAGAGAGTTGGGGTTGTTCTTACTTGTCCACCTGCTTTTGGCTCATAGCAGCAAACACAAAACATTCAGTGACACCGTTGACAGCGAGGAGCAGAACATAGCCGCTGTAGCACCTGAGCAGGTTGGGTCCTTGGGGAAAAACCATATTAGAAATGAATTGACAATTTTTACAGTCAAGCACTACAACAAACACAGTTTTATGAGCTGATGACATAAATGACTTCGAATGTGATTCAGCAATGAATCCAGTGTTGCTTATTTTGTCCCTTACCTGTCCCACTACTGAGCAGAGAGCCTCCGTAAATGTCCAGAGCCAAGTGTGAGTATCCGTATCCAAACACAGTGATGATGAGACCAATGATCAGCACCATCTTCAGCAGATACTCCAGGACCTCTGCAGCAATTGCTACTTCCTCCTATAATATACATAATTTCTTATTAAGGTATTATAATTATACATTAACCACAATTAAAGTACAGCGGAAAGTAAATTATACTGTAATATTATTTGTAGACTGGATGCCTAACTCATAGCATAAGAGTTATGACCTTTATATCACATTTGAATATTTATTCATTCAGTTTTCAAATTTCAGGCAGTTTACAATCTCTCATGTAATGTTATCTTTGTTTTGCTTTCTGTGAATGAACATGCCTATAGGCTTTTGCAAGAGAGATCATGCTAGAGATTCTTATTTAAATTAATAAATACATTGTTCCACTATATGGCACTGAATTTATTTTAATCAACTGCAGTTGTTTAATTATAATACATGAAAATGCATTATTGATTTTAAAATGTGTTTTCTTTGTAAACATTTGGTTTATTTAGTGGTTTAATTGGACAAAGTTTATACCATTACTACACCTGTTTTTGACTCTTGACGTCCCTCCCTCTCTCGATCACTTTGGCGAAGAAGATGTAGAAGCTCTCCTCGATGGGTAGAAAGACAAAGCGCGCCACCATGGAACCCAGATTGTTCACAATATCATAAACTCCCTGATCCCCAAAACTCAGAACATTTAAAAAAGTCATGACGTAGCGCTCTCCTTCAGTCAGGATCTGCTTCAGAAAGGACTGCTTAAAGAAACTCCAGGTGAGATGAGCCAGAGTCCAGTCAACCAAGGGCTACAAAAAGAGTAATATGGGAAGACAATTATAATTAGGAAAGTTATTCAAACAAATGTATGTATATTTGTAACTAAATAAGTTGTATATGCATTCTCCTATGCAACATAAAGTGCTCTGGGTGTCTTGAAAGGTGCCATATAAATCCAATACACTGTTACTGGAGTGGCCAATGTCAACAAGAAGACAATGAGTCCTCATGTGTTAAGTATGTAGTTAATTGAAACTAAACTGTGAAAATGGTAGACTGAGCTTCCACATGAATAATGTTACCATGCCCACATGTTTAGTTTTTCAAATTAATTTGTTATATTTGTTAAATCTCTATGACCTTTATGGTATAGTACTATAGAGATGAGGTGTCCTGGTTGGATGGTTGATTTGATTTCTTTTACCTCTCCATCAGCTTTGCATGGAAACAGCTCTTTGACACTTCTCAGAGGAAAACATTTCTCAGACGCCTCTCTGGAGCCCAAAAATTGGACAAAGTAGGCAGCGTAACAGAAAACCAGAAAACCAGTATACACACACTGAAAATATAATAAAATTATTATGACCAAATTTATAGCAATTAAAAAATATATATTGTTAATGTCTTACATGAGCTGCTGCAAAGATATACAGTCCCCATTCTCGGGCAAAAACCACTAAAACCACAGTGATGCTGCATTTAGCGATCATGGCTAAACTTTCAGAGATCACTTTGAGTCGAACGAACATGTGAGCTTGAGCTAGGACCCAGAGTGGTTCAGCCAGCAACTCCTGGATTCCTCCCAAAGCAAAGAGCACCACGGCTGGGGTGTAGTAGGGCACAGAGAGGGGGTCTGGGATTTCCAACAGCCACAACCAAACACAGACAAGGAGGACTGCCCATAGTACACCTAATGGTATCCTGAAGGGGGAATTTGGGTATTAGAATTTATGCAGAATACAAGTTCTTCTAATATTATAAGTCGTAATCAAAATCACACTTTGCAAAGCTAGTTTTGCTGTGGGGAGTTCCCTCTTACAAGACTTTACATAAAATTGAATGCATGAACTGCATGAAATGTTTGTAAATTGTTTTGTAAATAAATAAAAAAATTATGAAGTTAGAAGTTAATAGAATACATGTTTTTTTTTTTTTTTTTACAGAAACTAAAATAAATTATTTAACTACAAATTAATCTTAACATCAACCTTGACATATAGTTTTTAATCATCATGTCTCTCTTGACAATTTTTTTCCCAATTTATGTGATCTTAGTATTCCACAGAACTGTCATTCTTTAAAATTGATATTCTAAGCCACTTATATTGCAAGTACTAAATAAGACCCTATACCTACCACTCTTATAAAGAGAGAAATAGTATAGAGGTCCTTCCTATGATCATGATCATATAATAATAATAATACATTTTATTTGTAATGTACTTTACATTTCAGCGAAAACTTGAAGTGCTACAGTGAAAGCATAAAAGATGATAAAAACATATACAAAATAAATTTTAAACATCATAACACAAGGTAAACAAGGCAAAATCCTAGTAGGCCCTTTTAAATAGAAATGTCTTATGATCATGATCGTCTTGATAGCAGCCAACATGAATGAACCAATCTGACAAGAATAACCAGTAGAAAGACAGTTTTGTTTTTCTATGACGGCCATTAATACACAACCAAATTTTTCATTTGAATGAAACATACAATAATAATACACTCACAATATTTTTACACCCTTAAATCAGCTATAAGTTACATTCCTACTCACGTGAGCCATAGCAGGTTGATGACTTGTCTCCAGCTGTGGTTGGTCCCTGATCCTCCACTTAAACAGGCTCTTCTAAAGGCTTCTCTGGACAGAAATACTAACGTGGAGTACAGTAATGTGAGCCTGTAGAAAACACAAAGGTCAGAGTATTAAACAATTACATTTTACAGCAGATTAAATCTTTGATTATCTGTCTTTTTTACCTGACGTTGACTACTCCAATCAGCTCTTTGGACACGAATCGTAACGTGAATGCATTTAGCAAAAAGGTGAGCACACGGAACATTACCTGAAATAAATAAAGAGGAAAAGCATATAGACCTAATATTTTGTACACATTTTGCCATAATTATTAGCAATAAAGAGCATATACCTACCTGTAATAATACATTATAGGACGCCAAAGTAGACGCATCTTTTAATACATCTTCAGTGCTCATTTTGAACTTTCTTTACTGTGTTTTTCACGTTAACGGCCCACGTATTTAGTAAAAAACGATACGTTTGTCATTCTAACAAAATACTGTAACAGTATATAAACAATTCCATATCAGCATGACCATTAAAAATCTATAAAATAACTAAAACTGCTTTGACATCCATGGGTTGAATTGCCAGTCAATGGGATGAAAGCACTGCTAGCTACTTCCGTACACAGTGGAGCGTGGTGACGTGGCCAATGTTCGTTGGTTTTTGCGTGGTGACGTCAGGTGTCATGTGCTAGAAATACTGATAGAGGGCGCAATTAAGCTAATATAACTAGATTTTTGTTTTAAAAGTCCGAAGGGTACAATCCATTTCCATCTACCATTACAAACCAGAGTTGTAATTGGAACATTTATTTACATAGAACATTTTAAATTTTAATATTTAAATATGTTTAAAAATATGAGAAAACTTTAGAAAAATATCTATGTACATTTCTTTGTACATATTCTTAAACATTTAGCTGAGAATATTAAGACTCTTCATATTCTTCATATCTTCAAAGTGATTCTATTTGTAACTACTATTGCCCAACTGCATTAATTTATGAAAAGATAGACCACAAATTATGAAAACAAAACTCTTGGGTGTAAATGGTTATTTAATCAGATGTAAAAGACGGAACAGTAAAAAAAAAGTACATCCTTATCTTATACAAGTTAGACAGTAAAACCATATACAATGTCTCTGTACAGATGCTATGTCATTTTAACACTTTAAACAGTTGTACCTATAGTTTAACAGTACTTTTACCAGTAGAGAACCTCATCCAACCTCACGCTTTGTTCTTAATATGGCACAATAAACTTGACCTCAAAACCACAACTTCCCATTTTTTTCCATCTATCGTTCTTCCTGTTGTGTAGATTAATACATTTTAAAGGTCCTACATTACACAAAATTGACTCTTGTGAGCTTTAAGTCAAGCCATCAAAAACATACCCAGAGTTGTGTTTTGTTTCATTAACACGTCTGAGTAATCTTGTATATTCCACAAAGGTCAAAATGCTCTGTTCCACCTTGTAATGTCATATACTGGTAGTTTTCAAGTTAAGTTTTTTAGTAGAGATTGGCAATTCCAGGGCTAAAATTATCCAAATGATCTAATGAATGTA
Organism: Scartelaos histophorus; assembly: GCA_000787155.1. Lineage (NCBI taxonomy): Eukaryota > Metazoa > Chordata > Actinopteri > Gobiiformes > Gobiidae > Scartelaos > Scartelaos histophorus. The sequence continues at coordinate 18,307 of KN497501.1, read as the reverse complement.
TATGGAGTTTAAAACCACAGTGGAGTTTTCTGTTTGAGAGATTAACTCAGCCTAAATATGCAGGGTTTGTGTGTTAAACATGTGGGAATGAAAAAAAACAACATAAATCCAGGTATGTTTGAGATGAAGAAACATTATAACATAAATCAGATAATTGTGTAATATGGGCCCTTGAAAGGTTACTGAGAGATTAAACCACTTTTGATTTGAGGTTTTGAGATCTGGACAACCAACCAACTACTAAAGTGACAGTGACAGTAAATGAAATGAATGTACATTATAGAGTTTAATGTGTTTCTGCTGTGTTGTCTATATGAGGTAGCCTGGCCAGACATGTGTTTTTTTCTTAGTAAAATATTAATTTCAAGTTTCCAAAATTAGATTAAATGGACTTCCATTATTGTAATCCTGTTTTGCTCAATAATGTTTTTCTTTTTTTTTTATTTAACTTCTCTATAAGAAACTTTTAACGCCACTCTTGACCTAATTTAGTACAACTTTCACAATATTATTCATATGTCATTGGTTACCAATATGACCATGTGCAACTTTATAATGCATAAATGTTGATAGTATGGAGCTCAATGGTCAAAGCTCCCCATGGTTCTGGAAGTAAATTTCTCATTCATTTTCCCCATAAACTTTTTAACAATTCAAATATTGAGACAGAGGATTACTAGCTATGTGATACTATGCTCATATCATTTTGTTTTAAGTCCAAAAAACATATTCAAATTACAGCTGAGCAAACTGTTTAAATAATTGTTGGTTTCCATTTCACAAAGAGATGGTAAATAAAATTGTGGGTCGTTTCGTCATTAGTTACCACATAACAGATTACCTCCAGAAAGTATCAAACATTTGACATATTGGATATAATATAACTATATACACATTGGATACTTTTGTTTTTTTCTCTAAAAAAATGAATGGAAAACTGGCTTCCAAACCCTCAAAGTGGACAGTTACTATTGAGTTCCATTGAAGAACATTATACAAAAAACAGCCTGTACCCCACTCCACATTTTTGCATGTGCAAAAAGCTAACTTATTAGCATTTTTAAGCAACTAGTTCACAAAAAAAATTGCATAAAATTAAGCATTTGAAATTTTTAAAACTAAATGGACAACCAGGTCATATAATCAAACTGAGTTTTGAATTTCTCACTGATAGCTGGACAGGCAACTCATGGTACCAATATATATGATTGTAACATTGAGATGGAGACCAAACCTCTCACTATTATTATTAAACAGGCCTTTTTACATTCAGGACAAATAATGCATGCACACAAATATGATAATACCAACCTATACAACACAAGGGCCTGCTCTACTTTGTAACACCTAAACCAAGATGTTGTCACATTAACAGTAACTTAGGATGCTTTTACTCTATCAGTTGCTCCATTTTGGGATTTATAAATGAAAATCCAGCGAACGCCGTTTGGTCCATGGAGTCGATGAAGGTTTTGTCACTGTACGAGAGGCGAGGCTTCTCACTCAGGAACTCACGATCAAAGTTACTGCAGTCATTTGGAGCTTTCTGCAAAGAAACAAAAAAAAATAAATAAAAATTACATTGTGATTAGGATGATGAAAGAGTGCATGACTTATGTTATGGTACAGAGATAAAATAAGATATGTCAAGATTGAGATGTTTGGACAGCAATGTTTCCCATTGACAGAAGTTTGTTTTTCAAATGCAGATAAATTTTACAGTTTTACCAACTTAAAAGAAGACCAAAAACATACCACTTTTGGTTTGAAAGGCGGCTCCATCTCCCTCCTCTCCAGACTGGTCCAGTTGATGCTCTTGAAGAAAGGCTGCAGACGGATGTTACCCATGACCCCTAATCTGCGACTGGGGTCCCTCTCAAACAACTGCAGCAAGACAAAAGGAACATAAGATGTTAACGCTCCTTCCATCAAAGACTAATATCAAAACTAGACTTAAATAGTTATTTAGTTAGTAGTAATTTGTTTTGTCTTGAACTGTATCTGAACTAGTACAGATCATATGGTACAATTAAAGAAACTACTATTACTTTTTGATGAAATTATAGTGTATTTGTAATCGTGCTAGTGCATCTGTATTTTTACTTACCAGAAACTTAAAAAATGCATCTGTCAGCTGAAGCCTTAGCTTGACTGTCATTTTTAATTAGTTAGTAATGAGAGCTAGTTAACTAGTTAGTTAAATAGAGTATGCAAAGAATGATTCTTTTTAGCTAAAGAAGCAAAAACATATTGTAACTGCCACAATGACCAAAAAAACTAAATATTACACTTAAATCAGTAAATGTTAAGTATACATGTCTAAAGAATTAAAGAAACTGATATGTTGGATGGAGTTTACACAGAAGCATTTGAGTAGATTTTGACATAAATTATGATACCAAAACTAGATGCTAATTTCAGTATAGATACTTAAAAAGGCACAAGATAGAAATTAACCTTTCCTGAATTAGAATGATCTTGAGCTGTATCAGAAGAAGTATAAGGACTAATAATTGGATGAATATGCTCCCATGGATCACCATGAAATCTACCAGGAGGAACTGAGGGATTAGACAGATACAAAATCATGTGGTAATATAAAAGAAAGTACTATTATTTCATTTTAAAAATGACATGATGAAACTGAGTCGGAAATTTTAGTATCAAGACAACACTAGGACCCACCCTCTCCATCAAGTCTCTGGCCTCTTTGTTAATCCAGCGCGGATAGTGAGGAGTGTCCATCCGGATGGACTCAAACAGCTCGTCCTCATCATCTCCATGAAAAGGCGACTGTCCAATCAGCATCTCGTACAGCAGCACACCAAAAGACCACCAGTCCACTGAGAACGAATACTTCTGTCCCAACAGGATCTGAACAGGACAAAATAAACCAAGTTAAAGACATATGCGTCATATGCACTGTATCAGTACAGAACAAAGTACTCAGAGACATTAACCCTCAAGACGCTATAATAGTGTTGTCCATTTCAGCTTATTCACAGTATAGTCTAGTCTAGCTATGCCTCCACTGTGGTATTATACCTGACACAGGCCAACATAATAACAACTGAGGGCTCTTGGTACAGCAATGTAATTTCTCTAACAAAATATTGTAAGTAAAATTATAGGTACAATTACCTAATAATAAAAGTGGGTTTATTGCCAGTTCAATATTGCAGATATAAATTGATATTTAAAAAAATACAACTGAGACTAAGCTACTCAGGGGAAATCATAATATGGGTCAGTTCATAGTACTATAGTAATATTGTTCATGTTTCCTAAATGCCACCTTTATGCTTCATGCTGAGCTCATAGTAATTGGATCTTTCTGGTAGTACTCAGGGGGTCTTTACAGTTCAAGTCCTGGTTTAGACTGATTTAGAATTTGACACAGTAATGAAATACAGGCCATGGCTAAAAACTGGTTTAGTCCTGGTTTAGTCCAAGTTGACGTCTGGTTTAGTTGTAATGTAGCTCTAGTTTGGGCCTGAAAATGTCCTTTTTACACACTGGTTTAGTTCGTATTTAGTCCTAGCTGACTTTTATTTATGAAAACAAGTCAGGTCATTTGTGTGCTGGTTTGTGTTGTGAATGTCACCTCTGGAGCGATATAATCTGGAGTTCCACAGAAAGTTGTAGCTCGATTTTCTCCAAACACATTTTCTTTGCACATCCCGAAGTCTGCAATCTTTATGTGTCCCTCATGGTCCAACATCACATTGTCAAGCTTCAGGTCTCTGCAGAGACAACAGAAGAAAATACATATGATTCAAGCATTTATTCAAGTAAAGAGCAATGAATTCAGTTAAATTTATAAGTTATAAATCACCAATATAACAGCAAGCATAGAGTTCCAGGCTACAATAATCCCTGCATTACTGATTTTGTCTTTTAAACCAGCATCCTAGCCTTATTTTAATCATTTGTGAAGCCTAATTTTACAATCTTAATTTTTAATAGCAAGTTCCTTTTAATATATTATTTTTCTAGAGGGCAGTTTGCTTCCCTTAACAGTATGCTTCAAAAGGGTTTGCTATTCTGCAGCTCAGAGAATAGACTTGTGTACAAGTCTCTCCATGGCTGAACACCAAAGTGCATCTCTGACATGTTAGTGCCACATGAACCATCTACACTCTGAGGAGCTCCGGGACCAGCCTGCTGCTGGTGCCCAGAGTAAGAAAAAAACATTGACTAAACCAGGATCAAACCAGGACAAAACAGGACTAAACCAGGACTAAAACATGGGGTGTCAGAAAATGAAAATGTTTAAATTTAGGCCTTAAACTGTTCTGTGCATATCACTGAAAGGTTCTTTTCTCTTTTAATGTTCATTTGTTGATTATTTATGTATTGATCTGTTTGCATAATACCCAAATGTGACTCAATACTTTTTGGATTTTGTATATTTACATCATAAGGATTACTGTTGTTTTGCTTGCATTACTATTGTGGGTTACACCGTTATCACATTACCACACATTAATATTAAAATAAAAGGTGCTAAAGTGTGGGATTGCCTAAACACAAGTGAGTGCATTCTAACAATGCACCTACACTGAGTTGATAATATATCATAATAGATCATAATGCAGTCTGAATACATTACGTGTTAACAGCTGTGGACTGACCTGTAGATGATTCCTTTGGAGTGAAGGAACTGAAGACCGCAAATGATCTCCGCTGAATAAAACCTGTAAAAAAAACATATAAAAAAACATTAGTTTAGTACTATATTATTAGTAAGATATAGAAAATGTAGGCAATTATTTGAAGACTTTTGACCATTCAAAAATGTTATATTTTATTTGTAATTGTTTAAAGCAGACCTACACAATTGGGTTTTCTATGTTGTAGTCATTGTTTTAGATCAATATTGAGATTTAAAATGTGCAGTTAATACCATAATGATCCATGGGTGTCATAGAGTATAACTATATAGCTGGTTCAAGCAAAATATGTCTCCTTTTTCTGTTTCATTCAGTCAGAATGTTCTTCCAGCAATGAATGTCTGTTCTTTGACCACAGTTCTGCAATAAAGATCAATCTATCTACTCATTTAATGCCGTATCATGGAACATTGGGATAACATCTTCAATGGAGATAGGCAGGTGGTGGACTCTCCACAGAAAAGCTACATAGTGCACCTTTCATTCCTCTGGTAATGTTTTTTGTGTGTGTTTGTTTTTTGTATAGAAACAGAACTAAGTAGATCCACTGTTACTGAACCAATAATGAGCTAAGGAAGTTCACTATTGTTACATAGTAGTAGAACCAATTTTTATCACTAGAAGTTCATTGTATTCACAATAGTAGTAGTATATTTAGTAGAAGAGTAACAAATATAATAGTATAGTAGAATCCCTTGAAGTAGCATCAGAAACAGAGAATAAAGTCAGTTTTACTTTAAAGCCATAGTCAGCTCATTTCAAGTCTGGTATTTTGGTCTTGAAGTCAGATACTGATACTTTTACTCCAGATGTGAGTACTTGTTACTACAGCAGCGTGTCGTGTGTCAGAGCAGACTCATTTGGTGTGAATTATTCAGGGGGACATTTGTTTGGAGCAGGACACAGGTGAATAACAGTCTCATAATGTGAAACCAGAGCAGAGCTGAAAGATTAGCCTTTCCCTGACCTGCTTCTCTCCTCAGCTGTGGAGGAGCAACACCAAACAGAGGAGGCACGGGAGGCGGGGCATGAAGTGGATGTCAAGTTAAGAGGCTAATAATTAGTGATGGGCAACATGGCAAAAACAATTTTCTAGAAAACTAAGGATGATTTTTTTACAGAAATTGTATGGATACAATATTGTTTGGTTTCAGACAAACAATTCCTTCCTAATTTTAGTGATTTATGTGTGATTTAATCTTTGTGAGGACATTTAAAAAGATATTTTTATTTGAATAGTTTGATTGCTATAATCATGGCGGAGGGTTGCCATAGCTGAAACCCATGAACTGAAATATTATAATTGATATTATTTTTCTGCACTGCCCTAGTGTCTGTGTGCTAGTGTGTAATTCCAGGGTCAGATTTGTCTTTTTGAGCAGACTAAATTACTGAAAATATGAGTTAATATCCCTTATAAATACATTTTGTTATTGTTTTTAGTAAAGGGAACAGTTAATTTCTAAACTTAAATAAATTGATCCTTGCAATGGATTTTTAAAAGCTTAATATCGGCCTACTCTTGTCACTCACACAGTGCATGACTAAGGCTGGCTAATGCCATGAAAAACATTAGAGTAAGCTTGCCTGGTGGTTGTTAAATTCCAAGTGGGATATTATAGGCAAAACAATTACATCACCATGGGGATAAGCAGGTGGTGGATTCTCCACTAGAAAATTTATCCCAGAGGTGCCCTTTGATGGTATCCAGACCCACAGGTCATGGTTCGATGTATTTTAACAGAGTAAGGCGTAGGTCTGAACAATTGTGATTTCTTTCTGAGAGGGATTGCAATTAGATTGTGATTTATTTTCAAATTACACATACCATAATTTCCGGTGCGGCTAATATATGGACGGATTATTTATTTGGCAACACAGTGGATGCGGGCACAGGACGTGTGAGTGCGGAAAACGCCGCTGTCTGTGCGGTGAACACATGGATCTAGAGTTAAATGAAGTTACAGCGTTAACTACCAATGCTGTCAGCACTAAACAGTTTATCCCCCGTGTGATAAAAACGTCTCAAACTTCAGTAGCCGAACACCCACTCATACCTGATCCATAACCTGACCCCGGGAGAGTCTGAAATCTGCTGAAATCCTATGAGACTCCGACAAGATCCAAGATCTGACAGTGTCTCTTTGTGCAGGAGACATGTGCAGAGGAAGACGCTCGTTTGATTGGGTTTTAAACAGTTATTTTACGCTTCATGCACACACCTTCCTCATGGAAATCACAGAGAAACGCAGATGGTGCAGCTTTTAAGTTAAAGGCGACTGAGCTGAAGAAGGACGTAGAGCTGCTGCTGTAAACTCTGCATCAGTGAGTTGAGACGGAGGCGACGGCAGCGACAAACTGATTCAATGCAAAAAGACAACAAGCTCTTTCAGAGGCAATAAAAGCAGACGGAGCGAACTTGAAAATGATTTTGAAGATGTGGACACCTGCGGCTAATATTCAGGTGCGGCCATAGACCGTATATATGAATGGACATAGCTAACGCGCTAGCCGCCGCGTGCCAAATAGGAAGTGCGACAGGAGGCTCTTCCGGCTCTTTCTGACTCTGGCTCCCATTGACTTACATTAATCTCTTGTCTTGATCTTGTCGCTCGTCTCTCTGTAACTGCTGTTGTGATCCTCTTCATCTTGGTCTTAAAATGTTCTTATTAACCCGCTCTACATGAGCCTGAATTTTTTTTTCATTATTGTGGTAGTCAAAAAAATCCTATTCATAACATAGAGCCTGGCTCCAGATTCGCTCCTGTAACCGTTGCATCGCGAGCCTCATTTGAGCGGCGCTGAACACTATGGGTGACGTCACACTCACTTAGTCCTCTTTTTTATACAGTCTATGGGTGCGGCATATATATGTACAAATCTGAAATTTAGTCGACATTCTGTTGATGCGGCTTATATTCAGGTGCACTTTATAGTCCGGAAATTACGGTAAATGCATTCTGGAGAAGTGACAAAAATAGAAGAAAATAGGAACTGACTTATTATTTAGAACAAAATTTCTTTTTCTTTTTTTTTACCTAACAGTTTGGTGTTTTGATTGTTGATTCTGTAATACTCTCTGCTGTTTCTCTGTCCTTTATGATTTTTCTCCTTTTTATGTGTAAACCATCATATTTGTTTTTGATGCAAATGGAGCATCCATCTCTGACTGGTTAATCTGTCTGTCACACCCTCTGAATTCAGGAAGATAGGATACAGCTCCAGATACACTTGTCTTAAGTTGATTCTGTCTGGTCGCATGAACAGCCTAGTCCTGCCACTGTGCAAAGTTACACTCTGCTCTTCTAAATGAGGGTCAGAGGGTTAATGGTCTGGAGTCACCTGGAGTCATGTGAACTACACAGTTCTCTGACTACAGCATTACAAATAGCACACTTCGTTATTGTATTTGAATGTAATCATGATTTTTGGCATTTAGTCAAATCTAAACTTCAACAGTCTAAACAGTCTAAACTTAAAACTCCCAAATTATGTAATCTGTGATAACATTTAGACAGCTGTGGAGTGGAAAGAATTTGCCTGTTCTCATCAATTCAAGACAAAAGCTGTTCTTCTGTTGTTTACATGAGGCCATTATAGACGAGTCTGGTAGGCCGGGTTAACATTTCTATTCTACTAAATGATGTGGAATGTGGAAAATCTGGTGAATTATGTAGAGACTAATTATGTAGAGTAAAACTATATTATTATCACTAAATGTTGCATTTTCTCAATTTCTAGAGGTACAAATGCCACCTTTACCATAATGCATCTAAACTTTCATTCTTTGATTCTTTGTATGTCCAGTGTTTCCATACACATACAGTAAGACCTGATTTTAGAAAAATACAGTATTTTAAAGGGCCTGTGTTATGCTATTTCTCATCTATGTAAATAATGCTGTTTCGGCATCACAAACATAACTGGAGTTGTTGTTTTGTGACCTTCACACATGTTTAACACCCAAACCCTGCCTATTTAGGCTGACTCCTTCTCTCAAACAGAAAACACTCTGTTCCATCTTGTTATGTCATGTGGTAATACGGGAAGCGTTCCACTTTTTAAATTCTATACAACTTCATTAGAAGAACAAGGTGGAAGAGAAGATTTTGAGCTTTGGAGATGTAGACAGACAAATAATAAAGAATTATTCAAACATAATTGATTGCAACAAAACTCAATTCCAGGTATGTTTTTGAGCTTAAAGCTCACAAGAATCCATTTTGCGTAGTCTAAAATAATACAAAATACACCAAAACAATGCACAACTATATATCATGTCCTACTGCCCACAACTGTTCCATCTTCAAAACATGTAGTTCTTTCTCCTCAATCTGTGCTATTGTTTTGTTTTTAGAGGGAGCTGTGATCACTGGAGGTGGGTGGATACGCCCCACACAAAGAGCACTGACTCCTTTTACGGTTTGATACAAAACAGACGCTCTGACATGTAGCTTCCAAAGCTAACTCTGAACAAGGGAGAACAGAGGAGATTAATAAATATATTATTACAGGGGAGAAAATGGGCAACTAGCAAATATCCTCTACAATATCTGCCATCTTTAATGGGTGTGACCCCAAGCTCCCTTCAGCAAATGTTTTAGGAGACTATTAGGAAGCAGGAAGGTGGCCAGTGACCCAACCCATGCTCTTTACAGTCAATATAAACAGAATACTGGGAAGGTTGCCTGTAAAGAGTGACTTAAGTTCCTGTTGGTGCATCACTCGTGGTCATACTTGGTCTCTTATTTATTTCTGTTATACGGTGGCTATTTGTACAGTGCTTATTTTGCTGTGTTGTCCTTTCTTTGTGTTGAAGCATGTGGCTTTCGGTCCCAAGACAAATTTTTCCCATGGGAGACAATAAAGGATTATCTTATCTTATCTTATATTTAAAGCCGTTACAGAGTTGTATTTGACAGTTTGATTGCCCTGTTAATAAACTGTACTTGTTTTGGTACTGTGTGCAGACAAATTCGTATATTGTAATTTGGTGCCGTTAGACGTTGTGGAACAATGGACTTAGTCATTCCAAGATGATTTCAAGATATAAAGGTAAAACTCAATACATTCTAATTTCCCTTTTATAAAACACCACAAGGTAGTTCAATTCGGGTCAACTGAACTACCTTGTAACTTTTGTCCATGGAGATGTTATGGGATTCATCTTTTTATCTTTAGTTTATTCAACTGTGAGTGTTTTTATTGCAAAGAAAACCCTGAAAACTGGCACTGTGGGAAGGCTAAGAAATGGTAAAATGCTAATATGATAAATGGTCAATATTCATTTGGGAGTGTGTGAGTCACTGGATCTAACCATTCACTAAAAAATTGACAACTGTATTTCATAATATTTTAGCTCACTGTTGTGTTTTCTGTTACTCACGTGGCTCTGTAAAGCTCGAACCGTCCTTTCTCCTGAATATGAAACATCAGGTCTCCTCCATTAAGATACTCCATCACGAAAAACAGATGCTCCTGTCAGTTAAAACACACATAAGTTAGACTCCTTTTTAAATCAGTTTTTAAAAATATTACAGTATACAGTAAAAAGATTGGACAGACCATCTCATTTAATGTTTTTTTTCTACTTTTTATATTTTAGATATATACAGAAGACATTAAATATATGAAGCAAGATATATGGAATTATAGTAAATAGTAGCAGTAAGTAAGTAATAGTAAAGACAAAAGCAAAGTATAAAACAAGTATTAACACTAAATAAAAATATGTGTATTAAATGTCTATCGTTTAACTTTTCTTATCTCCATGAAAGTGTATTGTCTGGAAAGTTCCATAGTATGATATTAAACCTATTTATCTCCATAAAGACAGGCAGATCACTCCATGAGGCCAAGCTCAAGCTTCTACTCCTAGTAAGTTATCTTCAGCCATGAAAACAAATGCATGATAGATCAGTTTAATGCCATACTGTGGAACATTCCTGGCAAAGCAATAACAATCAAACATAGTGCATATTTAAGGCCCTTTGAAATCTTATACCAGAGTGGGCCGGATAGGATTAAACCTGTTGTAGGGGATCAGGACTTGCCTTGGTCTGGAAAGTGGAGTAGAGGTGAGTGAGGAAGGGGTTGTCCCAGGCCAGAGCCAAAACACGCTTCTCTATCATGGTGCACTCCACATCATCATCCATCAAAACAACATCCTTTTTCAGAGCTTTGACGGCAAAATACTCCCCGCGACCTTTCAACTCCGCCAACAGGACCTACACAGAAATTAAAGAGGGTATTTTACTTCTATGGAGTATTAACTCCACACACATAACAAATTTAGATCACCATGTTACCTTTCATTGTTTTGAAAATCCTATATTGGCCAAAAACAACATATGAACATGTTTTAACTTTCATTTTTCATATTCTGAGTTTACCCCTCCCTTTTTCTCTCCACGTTAAGTCACTCCCCCTTAAGAGTGCTATCACAACACAATCAGTGTGGATCCTGCTAATGAAACTGCAGCATACATCAGGTTTGTCTGAGTTACAAGTTACTGAGTACAGTTTTCTATCATGTTTTTGTATATTTATGGAGGCTTGTGGACATAGCAATCTTAACACTAACCTTAAGGAGAGTTCAAGTGTGGGGCAGTTCACTAAAAACTCAAACATGAATGAATGATGTCTAAACCTCTTCAGGCATGATGGAATAACATTATAACATGAGATAATAATTTGCATAATATCCCTCTTGAAACCAAGTAAAGAGGTATTAGGGCTGGGAGATACGGTGATAAAAATCGAATAGTGATCTCATCCTTGACAATATGCTATTTTGGTCATTCATGATTCATATCCCCAAACAACATAGGTCTAGTCCAACAGCTAAGGTCGTCCTGATCAAGTCTAGCTCAAGATATGGAGATAGGCCCCCACTGGTCCTGACAGGTTTCCTCAGCAGCATTGAGGGTTGGGTCAAATGAAGAGGATAAATTTCCCCACAGGGACAATAAAGTATACCTTAACCTTAAAGGGCCTATTTTCAGATCTGTTAAAATGTTGTTTCCTCATCATAAACATATATAAAGAGACAGTTGATGTAGCTGATGTTTATGATGACATTATTTACCTCTTAATTAGGCAATAGAAAAAAAAAAGTGTCCATGAATGGTGAGCCATCTCTGGCTTTACAAATGTGTTGCCATATTGCCCACCCTTAAGAGATGCATTGTATTTTTTATTTCTAATACCTAATATATCATTCTTACATGAATGTCTTAAGGTTGCCACACATTACAGGAGAAGGGTTAGGGTTTTGGCTGCAATTTCTTCTCCCCAAGTTCAGGGAGGTGTGACCCAACTTTCTGTCTTGTGATTTTGAAGCCCCTGCGCTCCTTGTGTGTGGTATCACTGTCAGATCGCAACCACCAAATATCAGCAACACTCCAGTAAAAGCCAATAAAACAGAGCGTCAGAGTGACAGACACAGAGGCCCAAGATGCAAACTCTGGATATAGCAAAAATAAAAACTTTATTATTCACCTCTCACAAATTAATAAATTAAAAGTGCAGCATCTCATCCACATTCTATATTGGAAATTGTAATCTGCAAATAATGACATCTAGTTCACAAAACAGCGCTCTTAATCTAGTTTGAGACATTCTTTGAAAGTAAAAAGGCGAGATAGTTCCTCACGTGTGTCAATTTACATCAACACAGAGCACGGAGGTGAAGCTGCACATTAGCGATAGTGAGTGTGCACTTTCTTGTCAATCTTTTATGAAAAATAATAAAAAATCATGTATTTTAAATATTGCATCAAATTTCACAAATTTGATGCAATATTTAAAATACATGACTTTGACTTGTATCTTAACTAAAAGTGCAGAGCTCTGATCTTTTTAACACTTATGAGTCTCAAAGCGAGTTTTTTACTATAGACAGGAAACAGCTGACGCCATTGTGCTCACAATTTTATAGCTTGTGGTCCGCAGACATATCCTGTAGCACTTTGTACAATCAGAGATTTAAAGTTTCATAAGATTCTCCTTTTGTCTGTGGCGTACGCGTTTTGTTTAAAAATAAACAAAACATTCTGTAGAGTGGCCTTTACTCTAAAACAATGCAACAACTCAAGTCCTCCTAATGTCTCAGATAATCTATTCTAATAGATCTAAACCAGATTATGTGACACTTGTTTTTAATAAATATCCTATTTTTGTGTTTAAACACAACAAATGAATCCTGAGCCAGTTCATGACCGATTTTGTAACTACTGAAGTCTAAATTAATTTAAATAAAATGTATCACAATATCACAATTATACTGAAAATATTTTATGCCACTGAGAATAAAAATATAGCAGGATAATTCTAGTAAACTACTAAATACAATACCATGAGCTGTAAGAAATAAATAGCAGAATGAACTAATAATTTTATTTGTTGAATTAGTTCTGGAGCTGAATGCTACGGGCGATGTCACACTCACTTTGTCCACTTCTTTAAACAGTCTATGGGTGTAACCTTAGTGCAGTACTAGTCCGTACCTTTCCAAAGCTGCCTTTCCCAAGCACTTTGTGGAAGATGAAGTTGTCAACACTGATGCGGGTCATGTGACTGATCCTGGACACAGGCCGAGGATTGGAGCCCTCCCAGAGCCGCCCGTACGGACCGTCTGAGAGATACAAAAACACAACAGCAAACACAAACGTTTTTTATGAGACTAATAATGCATCAAATGTGTGGATTAAACAAAACACAACTCCTGGTATGTTTTGATGAGGTAACAACACATCATATCACAAGAGCCAGTTAAAACATAAGCTGTACATGTCTGAAATGTGCCGTGTGAGTGCACAGTAAGATGTGTGATTTCTTTGTATTCTTATCTGTGGCATTACATAAAATATCTAACCGTTTATATCGAGTTCGGCCAGTTTGTTCATCTCATCGTAGATGCCGATGTCGGGGTGGTCAGCCAGAGTTGGGTCTGAGCGTCGAGTCGTTGATTTCTGATGGAAATAAAAATCAGATTAAAAAAAAAAATAACAGAAGTGTATTACTTAATAAAATGGACACAAATGAAGTTCTCACCTGGCTGACTTGGTTGAGAGCCTCTGCTAACAGTTTCTGGTTGATTCCGCACAGATTGGCCACTTTGTCCTGACATTTGTGATGGACGTTCATGGCACAATCTGCAAATACAGGAGTGGGGTAACACTTTATTTTAGGGTACACTTCTTAACTAGCTGCTAATTTGCATTTGTCCTTATTGTTGTTTGCATTACCTTATTCTGCTGCTTAGAGATTTAATAATACCACCAACAACAACACCGATTACTGCTTACTAGTATGTTTTAACATATTATGTATTAATCAAGATCAAGAAAGGTTTTTGATAATAAGAATTTTAAGGAAATTTAGTTTTTACTGATTAATACTTCATAAATACACCTTGCTCTTATGCAAGTTAAGTTTATAAATACTTTACTAATAGGAAACTGTCAGTAATGTTGAATCAGTTACCACTAATATGCCAATTAGATGTTAATAAGTTGTTACTAGTTATGTGTAAAGTCCCTTATAACTGCTTCTACACCTTGCCTGCACATTGACACACTTTGATATATTTAAAAACCTGATTAGAGGCAGATACCTTCACATTTGAGCCCCTGCTTGACCAGCCCCCACAGTAGACTCCCACAGTGGTCACAGAAAGTCGGACTCATGTAGTTATTGATTTTAAACCGATGAGGCATGTCAATTTTAAACCTCTCCTTTTGGAACTGAAAACAACAAAAAGCAATGGTCAACAAACAGCTTTGTTCAAATGAAAATGTCTATTATGAAGTAGGCATTTAACAGTTCCACATTTTAACATTTGGTT
>JACN01102759.1:0-14184 GCA_000787155.1 Scartelaos histophorus | reverse complement strand
AACAAAACACAACCCCAGATATGTTTTAATGAGGAAACAGCATCTAACAGATCAGAAAACAGCATCACAGCTTTTTCAGGTAGTTTTATGCAGCTGTTCTCAGAAGTTGTTACTGTTCGTCTTATTATTAAAGTTGTTTTGTCAGATTTTTGAGTTAAGGGAATTGTAAATGCTAAATATATCTCTATTATAATAAACCCTTCTGGATGCAGCGAGCTCCTAACCAAATATATATTCTTGTTTTCATTGTTGGACTTCATAAATATGTGGGTGTCAGATCTCGGGTCATTTGTTGTAGCTCTGAGACTCACATAAATGAATCACATCCAGCTTTTGTTTGGTGTTTACAATAGTCTCGCTCCATTATCACCGACGTGTTTACAGACCGATCATTCTGAGTCATTGGAGGAAGTCTCGAGCTGAGGAGAAGACATGTTTGTTTATCTTTCTCTCCTCCTTTTTCGCTTCTGTCTCATCTCATCTCCCTCTTCATTCTTTTGTTTTCTTCTTTTCTCATCTCCCTCTTCATCCTTTTCAACCTCTTGCCCTTTTTCTCTCTTGTTCTCTTCTCTGCCTCTTTCTTCCTCCTTTCATCCTCTTCTTTTCCTCTTCTCGTCCTTCTCTTTTTCTCTCTCTTAACCTTTTCTTATCCTCCTCTTCACCTTCTCCTTCACCCTCATCTCCACGACCCCACTGGTTTGTCTCCTTTCCATCCTATTCATCTTTTCTCTCCCGTCTACCTTCCTCTTCCTATTTTTCTTCACCTCTCCCACCTTTTTTCCTCTGTCCTTCTTTTTTTTCCTCCTCTTCCTCTTTCTCTTTCACTGTCTCTCTCTGTTCAGCTCGGTCCATATCACACTCACACTGTAACTCAGCTACAGTCTGACTGAAAACTGGGTCAGGAGGAGGAAGTGCACTGCTCTTGGCTCAGGAGTTGTTGATTTCTTGTAGAGAGCCATTTGCTGGACATGAGGTTTCATCAGGACAGGACCGGAGAGACTTATCGCTCTATTTTGCATGCGTTAAAATAAAACTGTCAAGATAATGTATGTATATATATATAAGTTATGATCTACTGGCTTTGCAGATATGGAGCTGATCTGACCTTTAATTTGACAACGCTGCAATTTTTTCTGTACCCAAATGGTGACTGGTACTTTTTTTAAGACTTGGTCTGACATGGTTCTTTTTCAGTCATCAAAAGTCACAATGATTTGCTGCAAATATAATGTTATGCAGCGATTATCAGACTGCATGAAGCTGGTTTAGTTCTGGTTTTTAGTTTTTGGTCAGCCCTGCTTGCATCTTGTTTGATTATCTTATGCAGTTTAATACATTTGGTTATTTAAAATTGACTCTTGTGAGCTTTAATCCATGTTACAATGTTGTTACCTCACCAAAAACATACCTGCAGTCGCGTTGTTTCATTCACACATGTTTAAGACTAATGATTATTAGTCTTTCCGCATTTCCAAAACTCAAAATGCACTGCTCCACCTTGTGATGTCAAGTAATGGTCGTTTTCAGGTTAACATCTTCCTTTTTGCCTTTAGTTCTGTAGAGGTTGGCAATTCCAGGTCTGAAATCATCTCTTCTAGTGAAGGTGTGTAGTAAAAACACAGCGGAGGACGGCGTGACATTTTCTGTTGTTTCCTGTTTGAGAGAAGAACTCAGCCTAAATATGCAGGTGCTGTGCGTTAAACATGAAACAAAACACAACTCCGGGTGTGTTTGCCGTGAGGAAACACTATTTTAACACAGATCAGAATATGGGCCTTTTAAAAGATATCTTTCTTGAGGCTTATCTGGTGTGAAAAGTTGGATAATCACATATGTATAGTTATCTGAACCAGGTCTGAATCAAAGGCACTTATCTCTTTATAGTGAGTCTGATTGGCTTTGGGCTGCACTTTCACATGACACAGACTCTGCACTAACTGTGGGCAGCTCTCTGTGCAAACACAATAGAATCTGATTATTCAAGTGTTTAATCACCGCTCATCTGCAGACCAAAGCCAGCGCCAGAAATGACAGCAATGAATACCTGCCACTTTGAAATGCCCCATTCACTTTCAAAGGGCTTATTTTACTATTTAAAGCAAGCCACTAATGCACTTTTCCTTTTTTTCCCTCTCTCTTTGTCTCACAGGCTTTGCACTCTCACGCTGAAAAAACTAGTGGTTCTGAAAGAGCTGGACAAAGAACTCAACTCATTATCGATAGCTGTCAAAATCCAGGTGAGTGATTTATTCTTTTTCGTTTATTATGGCGACTGACTCAAAACAGAAGGGGAAATGTTAATAGATATACACTAAAATATTGCAATGTCCAACTAAAATATAGAAAACCCCACTGTGTAGCCAAAATATTTACCTTTTTTTCCTCAAATCTGACTCTTTCTTGGCCTGGAGAAGAGCGAATACCTGCTCCTTTCCAGAGTCATTTTGTTCCTTTTGATTTTTTTCCATGCAAATATCAAACCATAACTATTTAGTATTTAATTGCATTTTACATTTTTACAATCTAGCTCTCCAGCTCTGGGCCAGTCCATTGTCATACTTCAAATCTGGTCTTGTACCTAAATCAATATGAGATGGGATGGGTGAAGTACAGTCATAAGTCAGTTATGGAAACTACTGAGGAAACAGGAACAAGAGCTTCATAAGTCATAATGTTCGTCACCTACTAGACAAATATTAGCATTAGTCACTTTTCTTTAGTCTTGGTATCAGTAATCTGGAATAACTGTTAAATCGTTGCTTTTCTTCTTACAATAACCATAACACTAACATTTCATATTGTGACATCCCTTACCTCCATTCAATCTTAAATAATTAGTAGTTTAATATTTTGATTTCAGTACATTTCCTCGTCTGAAGCAAAGCACAATTGCGATATATTTGAAATCCGCATGATGCATTGTGCAGGGGACCGGAGGCTGCTGGTTGCCTTGACGATGACAAAAGCGTTCATCTAATCTCCTCGATTGATAAAACGGCTCTGAGCTGCAGCGCAGGAAGCTCTGGTGACTCATGCAGGTGCAGGAAATGGCGGCCTGGCATTAACACCTTGAGCAGGATTTGTGCTCGTACTTTAATAACTCATAATGCTTTTTACAGGATCAATATTATGTAAATCACACATATATAATGTTTGCAAATGAGAGATCAGACATGTTGCAGACATGAGATTACCTGTTAATATGTGGTAAAAGCATTGGATGAGATGAGGCAGGTCAGTCATTTTTACTATATATACATTATTTACTTTATATTGGCTGTATACTAATATTATACTAATAGTAATAAATCTTTCCACTGTGCAAATGAAATTTACCCACAATGAACAGTGAGCCTTAAAATATATTGTTCCAGCAATATTACAGCCACAATCCTACTGTACTGTTTTAGGAGAAGCACATTATTATAAATGTAAGATATATTTTTAAAGCAGACTTAAAATTAAATGAGATGAATACACACAGTATATTTGATATTTTATATTGTCTGCGCACCATTTAATCATTGCATTTCTTCTGTTCCACAAATTAAAATCCAATACTATTAAGTACAATGTCTTCTATAACTGTTATATCAATAGTTATAGTGATTTATAGTGAAATTAAGCCGCATCAATCTAGACTGCAGGATTTTATAGATATAAAATTACCTTCACCATTATCCTCTGTTTAATCATAAAAGCCAATAAAATGGTATTAAGCCTCTATTCCCTAGTGTTGTAATTAAACATGTATTGTCTACAAATGTTCTGTAGATGTACTCATTTGGTCCTAAGCATCTTCCTAATGAGACAAACAAGCAAATACATCAGGCCTCGTTCCAATAGGATCCTCTGACGTTTTAATAAATCAGGGAATGTTGCTTTGAAGACTAGCTGCATTTTCCTATGGCATGTTAATTAACTATTTTCCTTCTGGTCTCTCAGTATTGCAATGCCCATTATGCATCTTAATTGAAGTATTATGCACAACTGACTGAGTCTATTTCAATACAAACTAGCTTTCTCCCACTTTGCCGCCATAGAAGATGTGAGCAGCCATCCAAGTGTAGCGAAGGGATCCATGTTGTGTGCGAAGCGTGAAATCCTGCCTCTCTCGGAGCAGCCGGAGGACAGGCTCTGCTCTGCTCTGAAATGGGGCATTAAATGTAATTTGCAGGTGTATACATCATATATATGTTCATAAATACGAATGTATATGTGCGGTTAGGTGAAGGTGGGACTGATGTAAAGAGCCTTGAAGGAAGAAAACCATGATTTATGCAAAACCATTTACCACTTTTATCATTTTGTAAGTGTTTTGCTTTTGCGGTGCCTTTAATACAAAATGTGTGTCCTCAGAGGGTTGTTTCTCTCAGAGGAAACAGTCTTGCTCAACAGGGTTAGTCAGTCTGTTTAATAGGGGTGGGACACGATCTCAACACTGTAAACACATGAGAAAAAATGACAAGAAATGATGTTTACCTCTGGATTAGACAAAAAGAGATTAAGTCCTGGTGAGTTACATTTCATGAAATGTTGGTTTTCCAAAAAGCACTGCTAGAATGACAGCAAAAATGTTAAATAAAATCAGTTCTGAATAATGAGGCCAGTGTTGTGAACTGAACCAGGCAATTTATTTATTATAGATAATCTCAAAATCTTATTTTGTCCAAATATGGACCCAGTCTTGTGCCTTGTCCCACCCCCTCTAATACACAGAACAAAAACCAACAAAACTGTATTAAACTGCATTAAAAATGAATCTGAATTAAGATATTATACATATCAAGGCACAATAACAGAAAGAAACACTTTAGTATTCAGTTTGTACCTGTAAAGAGTCACATTAATTCAACCTTATACAAATTTAATCTTATAAACAAAAAAATAACCACACATTTCCTAGTAGTGTAAAGGACATATGTACACTGTAAATATTGATCCAAAATAAAGATTGTTCAGCTTTCATAAATCAAACGATAAGTCATTATAGCACTTACCATATCTGCACATTGCTTTTACCTCCAAAAAGAGTTTCCCAATTATTTGCAGATTGTAAAATAAGACGTGACCACATAAAGTATAAAAACCTACATGTAAAAAGTCTTTGCTACTTCTTGGGAAAATATTGGTTCATCTTGAAAACCAAATTACTCCTCTGTAATAGATACTCAAAAACAACAGACATGTCCCGAGCTGAACCGTACCCCTCAGCGAAAGAACACAAGACAAGACAGTGTTTTATCTGAATGACGAGCCCTCACAGAGCCTCATATCGTCAGATTGTTTTTAAGATGCAGAGTTCACCCCAGTCTCATCTGGTTAAGTGTCTCTCGGCTCTCACAGTCTGGTAATGAACCCTTTGGCCCGGACAAAATGGCAGTTTAAAGTCTCACGGAGGTCCTGTGTTCCCTGGGAAATCTGCAGTCACCATGGAGAAACCTGGCTCCCCCCAAACGAGTCGGGGCCGTCAAATATTACTAAACCCTAAATAAGTAGAGCACATTGTATCAGTAAGTAAGTTTACCAAGGAATCCAGTGGTTTTCAACTCTCATGACGACAGAAAAATGTTATTGGGAGGAATTTCATGTAAGGAGGATTTTTGTTTTCCACACGTTTTTTTCAAAGGCTCAAACCGTACATTATTCTGTACAAGGAAACTGTGGAAAACAGAACATTTACTGTTTTAACAATTTAAATAGATGTTTAACTTTCAATTAAAACCAAATAGCGAGATACTAATCAATACTAAAACAACTGTAGTATCTGAGCTAATAGAAGCTATTCAGTTAGATAAATGGAAAAAAGTTTTAAGATTTAAGTCTTGAAAGAAACTATGATTATTTTATGCAGAAAATTACATCTTTATTATCTGTTGTCTATTTTTATTTTAAAGTCATGACAACGCTATTAACTTGTCATCAAAATCCACAAGTTATTATTATTTTTTATGTGAGAATAAAATATTTCTTTGTGCTTTCCAAATATAAAAATTTCACTGTGTCCCTCCTTTTTGTGTCTGGGTATAATTATCTGCTCCATTCTGCAGTTTTTCAAGTCTCCCAGTGCTGCACATGCACAACCTGATTATGCATTTTTTATTCCTCCACTTTGCGCCCCGGGTTGTTTCCAGACATTTGTGTCAGAGGGAGAGTGAAGGAGAGGCACGCAGCGCTCATTTAGTGCGAGTGGCCGTACACTTAGATATGATCCAATTATGTAGAGCTGCGTTTGGGGGCAGCGGGAGCCTCCGACGCCTAAAGCTCCTCTAATGCAATTTCACTTGTCCCGACCTTAAGCCACTTCCTGTCGTCGCTGAAAGAGGAGGGTCTGCTTCTGCTTTTGACGAGTTTCTAAAGAAAGACGGGGCAATACGCTTTAACAAGAACAGTATGAGGGAAAACACATTCTCTTCATTTTAGTTGAGAGATTTTGTTCATTGTTGATAGGAATTCCTAATCATTACTGAGAATGAATTATTATCTTTTTTGTCTAGTTGAGCTCTGTCGTCTCAGATTTAAAGTAGCTTGAGGAGAGCCATCTGTAACTAAATAATTATTATAAAATTGAGGATTCATAGATGATACATCAACGGCATCTATTTGGATTTTGTTTAAATATACAAGTTTTCATCAGATTGTACTTTCTTCTTTGTCCTAATTGAGGGGAATTTGTGCAAAAACTTACAGTATCCAAATCAACCAATAATGGAAATCACTGAGGTCATACAGTAAATAAGTTGTGTTACTCCTTGGCCTGCATTGGCACTGTAACACCCTGCTCCAATTTGTTTAATCTGGTTATATCATGGTCCCATGAACTGAAAATACTTTTGGCTGTGGATGTTCAAGGCATTTGTTATTTCTGTTTTAGTTCCTGTTAAAAATACTAACAAACAAATAAAATACCAGGATATCAGGAGCTTTGTGGCGCCAGCCTTGAATTGAATTTGTCTTATTACAAATATGTTCTTTCTCACAGTTGCAGAGTTCATTAGGGTAGTGGGCCCACAATGTCCGGCACTAGAAAAGACCGGCTTGTATTGGGCAGAAGGACAGAGTGAGGAGGACAGAGAGGAGACGAGGAGGGGGACTGAGGAGGGGGCAGAGGACACTGAGTACGAGCCTCTTCTCCAGCCTCTGTATTGTTGGTGCATGCGAGGCAGTTGGAGAGTGCTCTGCCTTTGTGCCTTGATTCATTGCACCAGGCCCAGAGCATGAAGGGAAAAAGCCGCATACAAGGCGTCTTTGTGTAGCTCTGCACAGAGGCAGGTAGAAGCTTTTCTTTTCTATGGCAAAACAAGCACTGACACACTCCACATCAAGACACTTCCAGTGCAGCCTTCACATGAGGAGAGTGTATCACTAGTGGATAGTGTGTTCATTTATTACATGTAGTTACACTTTATTTCATCACAACCTGTTTAGACGACCTCAGAGCAATGGCACAGACACTCACTATAATAACGGTTCAGTGCCAAAACGGCAGCTCTTGGGGTACAGTGCATGACCCAGGGGTCTCAGTGTTTGAGATTTAATCTTTTCTCCAATAATTTGTTAAATTTCTCATTTTTGGACATATGTCCAATGAATAATGGGTCAGAACAACTGATTAAAGGGACACTGAGTTTCAGGAACCTTTTCTTCTCCTGGATGATGTTGTTTACCTTCAGTGTTCCACAAAGTGACATAAAATTTAGCAGTCTCCATGAAGACAAGCAGGTGACTCCATCCAAGTATTTTTTGGCATTAAGAACACACTTCTACTTCTAGTCCAGTTTCTACTACTAATGTCAAGGAAGAGTAAAACGGAGCAGATAAACTGTCTTATAGTGCAGTCTTTTTGGTGCAGCAGATTATTAAAAAAGGCATTGTAAAAATAATAGATACATTCCAAGACCTGCATAAACATAGAAACTTCTGAAAAAAGAAGAGTGCACATATTCCAATACATAATTAGATAGCAATACATGAACTGCAAACATATGATGCACACGTTTGTTGTCAGAAAACCCTGTCTTGATGCCTGTAGTGGGGTGTCCTACATGTATCTGAATGGTGGAATGTTTAGGAGTTTGCCTGGTGACACAATGCACACATGAGCAAAGACTGTCAAAAATGTTTTAAGATAGTCTGAAAACACAAAATGTATTTAAAAGCACATTTTCAGGAGCCTGTGATCAGTACGAGCATTCGTGGTCCTGTTTAGATGATTTTCCACAGAAGGGTGAGAGTGACTTATAGAAAAGCTCACTGCCCATTATAAAAGAACATGTGATGGGTTGTGCAGGGCTTAGGGTTAGGGCTTATCATTTCTTTCAAGTTATGTTGGAATAAAGTGAAAAACAAAGTGATCCAAGTTCAACTCTCGCCCCTTTTCTTCTAAAAATAAAACTCATTTGCTCTCATAATCAGGATTTATATGGTGTTTTTTTCACTCTGGCTGTGCTGCTAATTGCCTTTGGCGTCTTCTGTCACACCTTTGGTTCGGAAACAGTAAAGCAGTGATGCTTTGACACCAGCTTATGTGTCAAAGAGCTTTATTTTTATCTGCAGACCGAGATGTGTCTGCGGGGTGCTGATATGCCAGGTATGTGCGGCTATCTGCTATTTCTGGGCTCATACTAAACATCCTCCGGGAATCAGATGTGAACATGACTGTCCCTATATCTATATCGTTCCCTTAAATGTTCACAGAGTGAGTTTATTTAAATAGCACAATTCATACACAAAATCATTGAAAGTGCTTTACAAAATAAGAAAGACCTTAAAGTCACATTACAAATAAATAAAAACATAAATAATCATCATAAAATTAGGATTAAAAGAGAAGAATATAAAATAAAACCCTTTCATATCATATGCACAGTGAAGCAGAACCAGAACCAGAACATGATCACAGTGAGGCCTGTCTCACATCTCCAGGAAGAAAATGAAACACTGACCCTCCAAGTGTAGGCCTGACTGTGGGCAGCAGCCGGTGGGCAGTCCTGAGGCCCTCAGAGTGCGAGATGGTTCAGATGGCACTAACTTGTCAGAGATGTACTTTGGTGCCAGGCTATGGAGGGACGTTCCCCCGAGCAAACCTACTGTAAAGTCTCTTAGCCACAGGAAGCCTCTCCAAGTCTGGTTCAGACAGATTACTTTTGATTTCTGGTGTTTTTAGATGGTACAAAGCTGAAGATGTTCCAAATCTGCCATACAAAGTTACCTGAGATAAAGCAATAACTATGTGTTTATCATATGTTGTTGTCTTATAGATCTGCCAATGGCTGTCACTTTTGTGTCACTTTTGTGTCACTTTTGTGTCACTTTTGTGTCACTTTTGTGTCACTTTTGTGTCACTTTTGTGCCACTTTTGTGTCACTTTTGTGCCACTTTTGTGTCACTTTTGTGTCACTTTTCCCTTTTCGTTTCATGGGTTGGAACTTCCTGTTAATGACTTTTTCTCATTCAAGAGTAAATTGTTAATTGCCGTGGCAACAGGCCTAATCGCTCTGAATCATGGATAGCTCTGTTGTTTAGCATAATTACGTTAGGCTATTGGTGGTTTTCAGATTCTGGGATGTGATGATCCTACTGCCAGATGGGGACAAGAGCCCGTTTTTGCTTTTAATTACATTTCACTTTCAATGGAAATATATAAAAAGAAAATTCATAAAAGTTGAACCTGATTTTTTATTTAATTTTAGCTGACCCCCATCTGTTTTAATGCAATATAAAAATAAGCATAAACAGCACTGGGTCTGGATCAGCATTGCAACCAAGTCCCATGTCCCAGGAACTGATTTAAAAAGGAATTGATCATATGTTGTGTAACCGTTATAAGTTCTTGTGTTTCACTGAACAATAAGGCTGATGTTTTGGCTTTATTTGTACTGTACACACCATAATATATAGTGACCAGAGTGACCACAGTGACCAGTAACAAGTTTGATCTAAGCGCCTTCCTCAAAAGTGTAAACAAATCAGACAAAGATGATTCTGATTATATTATAGTTTCTGTCAGTTTTTCTACAGGGATTATGTTTTTCGGTGCTTTCTTTTCCTTATTCTGCCAGTGCTTTGACAACTTGGATGCTTAAAGCTTATTTTGTCATTTGCATCGCCCTGTTATCTGTCCTTAAATTCTCATGCCAACACACTCATTTAATTCACACTCTGTTGTTGATACGAATGCTTTTTTCTCCTCCTTATTTTTGCCTCAGGTCTGTGCCTTTATGTCTGTTATTTTGATAGCTCAGCAGCAGCACAGTGCCATGTTTTCTACTCAAGGTCTGTTACAAGATTTAGCAGCTCCAATATCGTGCCCACCGAACCATCAAGGCATTTCTCACCACAGTATTATGTCAGAGGAAGGATCGCTCTGCTGCCCCGTGTGGGTAATACCAATGCTAATTCAAATGGCAACTCAACTCCATACCTGAAGGAATCTTTGTCGACCTCTCCTCTTAATTGCAGTAATTACTAAACTAAGCGTATAACTTAAATCAGGACCGAGCAGCTGTACTTGCACTTGCTGATTTAATAGAGAAAGAATTTGCCTGGATAAAATGGTAACTCGATAAGAAACATGATCAACTTAATCCAAGGCAAACCTGCTAAAAGCGAAGGGCAGGTCCTGTGAGGACTGAGTCAGGGCCACAGAGACGTAAATCCTTTGGCTTCTTGGTCAGATGGACTCTATCCCAGCTTCAGAAATAGACCCGATTGAGTGGTTAGTGTTTTAAGAGCTAACACAGGAATATATGGCTTGTTTTTGTGTAACAGGTTGTACACTGATCATTTGGTCTTTGTAAGTAAGTGTAAATTAATAGTTTTTAAATACTTAAATGAGAAATAGTGTTAGTGTCAGCCCCAAAATAGTCAAAATGTACCAGTTTGATTCTATTCTTATGAAAGATAATTTGTTTCATTATATTTATAATTTTAAATGCCACTGAATTTCTCACTTTGATTTTTTTAACACCAAAAATTCATGTTTGAATTATTTTTATTCAGAATTTTAGTTGCTGAAATTTAAAGTGTACATTTTCAATATACCCTTTTAAATATTCAACACAAATATGTCCAAGCCCTCAAATTCAGAGTGTAAAACATGTGCAGATCCAAGATGCCAAGGCAGAAGCAATCGAGTGAGAGGAGGGCAGAGGCTGTTTCCTATTGAGCAGAGGCTGTTTCCTATTGGCTGTTTTCATCTGTGGGCGGGGTTTACATTTAACAAATTAAAGAGATGAGGTTTTGATGAGGCTAATTCTGACCAATCAGATCACTTCACTGCACCATTTCCTGTTTTTTTTACTAAATTAGATCGGATCAGTTTGAATCGATTGCTTCTGCCTTGGCATCTTGGATCTTTGCCGTAAATGTTTTTCATTGCAATTTTTACACTCTGAATTTTGACTGTTAAATTTGAGAGCTTGAAAATATTTATGCAGAATATTTAATACTCTTTGAAAATGTACACTTATAACACTAATTTCAGAAACTAAAATTCCGAATAAAAATATTTTTTCAGAGTTAGAAAAATTCAAAGTGAGAAATTCAGTGGCATTTAAAAGTCAAATGACACACATGATCTTCCATACATCCTCTTGTATTGTTAGCATTGTGAAAACTATTATACTGTAAGTTTGGGATATTGTTTAGAGGTGGGAGATATTCAGAAAAATGCTAATATCACAGTTGTTTTGGAGCAGAATTTGAATATTGAGTAGATTGTGTAACGCTTTCATGCTCATGGCTGAATCCTGTTTGTCTCTCGTGTGTTTCCAGGGCTCCAAGCGTCTGCTGCGTTCAAACGAGTACGTCCTCCCTCCCAGCGGCCTGATGGAGACGGATCTGGAGCTGACGTTCTCACTACAGGCACGACCACTCGCATTACACTGTGAAGAGTCACACTTATGCACCAGCCTCTGCTCTGCTGCTCCATAGAAACTCATGTAGTCTCCAAAACCACCAGTCTGCTCCTCACAGCAGAAGTGTGAGGCTCAGCGCATGAATCTGCCGCTCATAACGCGCTTTATTCTTTTACAGTTTGGAGTCGACCTTTTAGCTTTAATGGTCCAGTTTTTTCATCACTTTTCTGGCGGTGGGTTCTGGTAGTGTTAAGAATGTTCCACAATATAGCATTAAACTTATTTCCACTAAGCCAAGTTATTGGTCAGATCTGTGGAGAAGAAACTCTGCCCACAGTAATAATTAATGTTAAAGTTTTATTTTGAGCCATATAAACACGTGTAATTAAACTCCAACTGATAACACTCAAGTAGAGGCAATAACATCTCCATGGAAACTAACCAAATTTGGAAAAGTTACATAGTGAACCTTTAAATAGCTTTGTCTAGATTACATATAGGAAGAATCAATATTTGCTTTTATTGAACATTAGACTTAGACCAATCATATTATATTATAAAAACACCAAAAACCGTATAGGTGGTAATAATACATTCTAAATAGGGCTGCACGATATTGAAAATGAATGCGATATGCGATACGGGTGTCAAGCATTGCGATAACGATATTATTGCGATATTTTCTTTTAACCTAAAAAAAATGCTTGGTACATTCACATGTTTGCCTCTATGACGTTTACCTGTGTTCCACATGGTTAGAAAACTAAGAATAAGCTCCTGCAAAGTATTAAACTTGTTAGGAGAACAGCCGTAGGCCACAACTTTATTACAGATGTTTTTGCGACTGTACCTGCGTAACATTGGTCGCTGAAGTTTTTGACTGAATAAAATCACTGTATAGCTCCCTGTGGTTGCGTTCGAGGTGGCTGTGTAAGTTCGTCGTGTTTCCTCTCGACGTTGCGATAACTTTCCGGCACGACTTGCGCAGCACTTGCG
This sequence comes from Scartelaos histophorus, assembly GCA_000787155.1. Classification (NCBI taxonomy): domain Eukaryota; kingdom Metazoa; phylum Chordata; class Actinopteri; order Gobiiformes; family Gobiidae; genus Scartelaos; species Scartelaos histophorus. The sequence goes on along the minus strand of JACN01102759.1, from coordinate 1,330 downwards.
TCTGTGACACGTCGTCCCGTCTGAAGCCAAAGTCCCAAATTCCGGAGCTGCTGTGCTTTTTAGGCACAAGTTGTTGGCTGTTGTCGTCTTCACTGACTTCTTCATTCCCCGCCATGGTGACTGTAGTGTTTTCCCGTCATGCACTGCGAGTCCACGCGCTCGCTCTAGCTAGCAAAACATTACGTTTAAGGGCGCGTCAGAATTGTGAACTCCAGAACGCAATAAACTCACGATTTACACATAAAACAATTAAAAAATATCGCGCATCTTTGCGATGTGGATATCGCACGTGCCATTATCGCGATGACGATATTTTTTCGATATATCGTGCAGCCCTAATTCTAAACATTAAGAAATATCAGAGTTTTTAAGTTGCTGTTGGATTGATGAGGCATTTAGCCCTAAACTAATACATCTGGAAACAGCTTTTCCGCTCCAGGCACTTAAGTCTTTACCAAGATGTCACTAAATGCCTTGGGGAACAGTCTCCTTTAATTATAAATGTTATTCCATTATTCCAATTTCCATTTTTAATTTGACTTTTTTTGTCCTAATAGAATTTGCATTGCTTTTCCTTATCTCAGAGACATTACCCTGACCGCTCACCCACTTGAGGCTAATTTGTCATTTGCATATTCCCTGTTTTCTGTCCACACTATAAAGCCCAAACTTACTCACTGTCAGGCAAAGAAACTGTTATGAAAAAGCAGATCCTATTCTGTGTCTCAGCCCTGCATTATTTAAACAGACATTTCATCAGTATTGTGTAAACAGCATAAAGGATGTGAGAGGGATTTCAAAAGATCTGTGTTTGATCATAAATAGACCAAGTTTAAAATAGTTCAGACTGCGCAGGTGTAGAATCTGCTGCTGCCCTTTAACTTTATATTGAAAAATCACGTCTGTCATTTATTGAAGGCGGCTGGTCACACGAATCCCAGAAATAGTTTTTACAGAGAGCTCGTTTCAGGTCATAGTGGCTGTTTTAATTCTGCGATCATCAGCGTCATTTGATAATATTCAGTAAAAGACAATCTAAATAGTTTGGATCTACAGGAAAATCAATGGTGACAGTGAAAATTATTTGATATTACTGGAGCTAATTACACAAATGAGCAACGCCAATGTGCAGCTGTCCGAGCTCCTCAAAGGTCAAAATGAGTCTCTACAAAATAACTGAGAAATGTTTTCATTATAGTGCATCACTCTCGCTGTGCATAATATGTTTTAATAGTCATTGTGAAAACAGAACTAGTTCATTTTTGAAAGTTTGCAGTAGTCGCTTACCTTATGCATAATTATTGACCAGGGCTGCACGATATATCGAAAA
>KN497499.1:0-16212 GCA_000787155.1 Scartelaos histophorus | reverse complement strand
AGAGCATAAAATTAATTCAAAGCCTATAAAAGGTTTAATGGAACCTGGTCATAAAAAAAAGTGTTGTCCAAAGTCCTTCAGAGTTCACTTGGTTGCTGTAATATTACGGGACAGACTAAGAGCAGGTTAAGTGAGTGTTTAAGCAGCTGTATTGGCTCCGAATAACTAAAAGTATAGTGATTTCAACATAATTTAATGGAATTTAGTTGAGTAACAGACAGTTCATGGCCATAGATTTGTATTAGAATGCTCCTGAAAAGTTACAGCCAGCAAAACAACAACAAAAGATATTTTTAATACGAAAATATTCAGAGCAAAATTCAAGGAAAGTCAACTGCAATTGTGATAAGTGCTTGCGCCTCGGTATATTTAGCAGAATTAATCTCAACCCTCAAGATGTTTGGTAGCTTTCATTTGTTGTTTATTTTTGTCACTAAACTTTTGGAGACAGGATAAGGACAAAATGTAACACTGAGGAATCTCATATTATTGACTGGGACCGTATTGAATTCCCAACTCTAGTGTTTATGACTTCCACTTCCAATCTGTCCTTTGGCGTTCCTCGTCATTCTCCCTCTAAGCGGATGAAAGGCGTGTCCAATCAGCTCCCAGGAATCATTCCACAGCGCAATGAAAAATGGATTTGTGCTTTATGGATGGGAGTGTGGAGGATGTAGATGTATGGGGCATGTGTGGGCACAGGTCCTGGCCAATCGATAAAGCATTAAAAGCTTGAGTAGGGGGAAAGCCAGATGATTCACCTGGTTATGGTTTGATTCAATTTGGAAAGGGACGATCTGCTACAGCGCTACACAATGATCACAGTGTTAGAGGAATGGACTCCACCCAACACCTCCGCTCCAAAGGCTACTTTCACTTGGTGGAAAGGGACACTGAGACTAAGGGAGGCTCATACGGACAATTCAAATCTACTGAAAAAATACGTATATATCGTCACCTGCATATCGTCACCTTCCTAAAATAATCGCCTAAGTCACTTTTTTAAGTTTACTTAGGCAACAAATTCAATTCAATTCAATTTTGGGGGGAGTTTTTTGTGTTTCCTGAAAAACCTGAAAAAAATGACTGATTATTTTAGGAAGGTGTCGATATAACATTTATTCATTATGGGTGTTTCTTGCTCAAAAATAACATAATTCCTTCTGTGAATAGGGCGACTCTCCACAGACCTGAACTGTAATGTAGTGTAGAACTGTAAACTGCTTCTGGACATGTCATTCTAGACAAGGAATAACATTTCCATGGAGAGAAGTAAATGGCAGATCCTCCATATTATTATTATATCTATATATATATCTATATTATGCAGTGCACCTTTATTTTGCTGTTATTATTTTGCACACACTTTGTGATAAATCACCAAAAATGTTATGTATCGCATCTATATCATCATATCATTTCAAATATAATTCTTTATAGCATGTTGTAATGTCATCTGAAACCTAGTAACTGTATGCCATACTACCTAGACTAGGATTTGACACTAGGCACTAGGATTCCTTCCTGACTGTTGTGCATCTTTTGACAACAATTGGCAAGTCAGCTGCATCTGTTTACATCATATTAATATTCACTTTTTGTGCCCATGCGGTAATATACTATTCTCCTTTTGAGTTTCAGTGAGTTTCAGTTTTGGCTCCTTTCTGCCCACTTTTTGTCATCCTGTGGACTGTTTTGATAATTAAATCAACAGGACAGTCTGGCAAAGGACAAAATGTGCAAAGGCTATTTGACAAGACTCCAAAGTCCTTTTCAAAGTGAGGTGTAGCAAGTGGAGACCCTGTTGACATTGAGGATGGATGGGGACGGAAAGACTGAAAGCGAGTGAAAGAGACAAGATCTGTGGGATAATGGCTTTTATCTGTGACGTGTGTGTAAAACCTGGAAGCTCACCTGCTGCCCTGTGTACCATATTATGGAAGTACAATGGAAGTTTCCTGATTGGTCAATTAATCAAATCCATGATCTATCCCACCTAGTTCTCTTATTGGCTGCAGCTGTTATGTATAGACTGAGGGACGGGAGGATTTATCCCAGTGAATTCTTTGAAGAAGCAAATGTTTTTAAATGAAGCTTCATGTACATTGGGATAAAGGATCTATAATTATTATAAATAATATAATCAACAAATAGGTTTCATGATAAGGAACATTTTTTGATGTTTAAAGGGCCCATATTGTGTTACTTTCTTATCTATGTTATAATGTGAAACTCCACACACCTTAATTGAAGTAATTGGATAATTTCAGCCCTAAAAGGTCCCTGTTAACTTGAAAACTACCACCAGTTGACTTGATAATAATGGATTAATCAGACATGTGAATGAAACAAAACAGGTTTTTGATGAAGTAACAATATTATAACATGCCTTGAAGCTCACAGGCAATTTTGTATAATAGAGGACCTTTAAGCAATGGGGTTGAGCTACTCCAAACCCATAAATGTGAGTTGGGTCTGTTCGTTTCTGACACATGTGCATGGAGCTCCATATATGATAAGAACACAGCAATGATCGTACCAGTGATAGCCAAATGGTCATTGAGTTAGACCTGATTTTAGATACAAAAATAAAAATAAAAACATCCATTTACTTTTGTCTGTGAAAGCATCACTGCCTTGCAATGGTCCGATAGTTCAATTGCTTGTGGGATTGTAGTGGCTGAATATGGGAAGGTTGAGTTGGTCAGTAAACATGCCGGCAGCACTCCTGGCTGGCTCTCCATTATTGAGTGGAGTGCATTGTGTTTTTACACACTTGATGCACAAATATAATCAAGGCCCATGTAGTGGTTTAGGATGCAAGAGCAGTCCATGGAGAAAATGGAGGAGATTGAAGATATACGCGTCCAGGCATTGAGACAGACAGAGATCCCACCTCAACAAATTACCTCCATTCTCCACAGCCGCCCCGAACACTTTGTCTAAATATACTGCTATATACACAGACTTATGATTCCAAACTCACACAAAGCTATTAAATGTCACATCCTGTAGCAGATTATATCACCGGGCAATTTCGCGCTCCCTGGCATCATCTGGAAGAACAAATCAGTGAAAAATAAAAGCCATATCCAACAATTTGAAAATGGGGAAATCATGCGGACAGTCACAAAACCTGTGTAATAAGGTTTACGTAAAGCTGCAGATAAATAAGTACAGTCTTGTAATAGAGCTGGGATAAAGGATGCTGCTTACTGTGGTTCAGGGCTTCAAATAATCCAAACAATAATATATGAGCTCAAGCTATTGTGAGTTTTAAGCAATGTTATAAAACTGTTACCACCTCAAAAACATATTTACCTTTAGTTCAGTAGAGATTTGTAATTCTAGTCCTGAAGTCACCCAAATGATTCTAGTGGAGGTGTATGGAGGAGTTTCCTGTTTCAGAGAAGAACTCAAAATACTAGAAATGCAAGGTTTGTTAAATGTTTAATGTATGAATGAAATAAAACACAACTTCAGGTAGGTTTGAGATGAGAAAACATTATAACATAGATGAGAAAATAGTGTAATATGGACCCATTCACTAACCAATAAGTTATGCAGTTTCTAAAAAATCTTTCATATAATTTAGTTTAACTTTTATTTATGCACATTAGCTATTCCAGATTAAAGTAGTTGAGTTTTGTAAGGCCTCCTTACAGTTACAGGGATAAATCTAGCCCTCGCTCCCCACCTGCCTCTATTCTGCATGCATTAGCGAAGTGTGTTGACAAGTTCCACTCCCTCACATCTGCTCAGGCACATGCTACATACTGCATGGGCACACTGAATTTGGCCTGGGCCTATAGGATTTTGACATGAAATATTGTAAAATAAGAATAACTTAGCAACCAAGGCAACATCAAATATCTTCTTGGCTAACTATCGGCAAGAATCGCCTAAACAACTGGAAGTCAAGGGAAGAAATACGCACTACCGCTTGGAAAAAACGTATATTAGAACACTTTGAAAGAGACGCTCATCCTCATTCTTCTCTTTGTAACAGTCATAACAGCCTCAAACAGATTAAAATGAAGCTCTCAGGTTAATCAGTTGTTGGACAGCAAGACATCCTCTACTAATATATTCTCATTTAACCATCTATTGTATAAAGAAGTGCAAGGGATTGTGACGTCACCCAAAGGCGTGAAAAAATGTCACCCACTCCGCCCTCCTCGACGCATCACCAAATGACATTTCAATTCAGTTGGAAAAAAAGAGGATTCAATTTGAATGGATATGAGTTCATCGCAAACTCAGTACAAAAGATTGCGTGTTTCAAAAGAGCCCAGTGTCACATCTAACATTGTTTCAGTCCAGGTGTGTCTTTTGTAGCAAACCTGATGGATATTCTACGCCAGAGTACACAGAGCACATCACTCTATTTGTGCCTCTATAGTTCAACAAAGGCATTCCACTCCAGCAACACCAACAGCAAATATAACAAATAGTGTGGACACATGCTGGAGCTGTGATCAGTGGTTACACTCTCATGCACAAAGCACAGGCTCTCATCTGTGCCTCAATTCACAACATGTTTCAGATAACACCTGCCCACAGAGCTCTCTCTCGCCTGCCCACTGCTGCACCCACACCTCAACTGTGATTAGTGACTTTATTACAAAAATTTAATAAAACATGCAGCATTAAAATATGTCTATCTTATGTGGATTTCTAGAGTAAAACAATCTGACTACAAAGGTCCAATATGACACAAAATTCATTTTATAATCTTGTTACCTGACAAAAACAAAACTCTACGTATGTTTGTTTTTTATGAGGAAACAACATTATAGCACAGATCAGAAAATTAGAACTGAATTTCTAGATGTGTCTTTGTTGCCATGGAGACACATCTGGAAATTCGGTACTGGTAGCCTAAACACTCTTTTTTCTTTCTTTTTTCTTTTTTTTTTAAGGAATCTACTAATCAGTTTCCCATCCAAGTACTAACCAGGCCTGCTCTTGCTTATTCTGAGGTCACACTCTTTTTTCTTTCTTTTTTCTTTTTTTTTTAAGGAATCTACTAATCAGTTTCCCATCCAAGTACTAACCAGGCCTGCTCTTGCTTAGCTTCTGAGGTCAGACGTATGGCCGTAAGCACAAGCAAGGATCACTAAATCCTTTTTTTTTTTTATTATTGTTTTTTTTGTTGCCATGGAGACACATCTGGAAATTCGGTACTGGCAGCCTAAACACTCTTTTTTTCTTTCTTTTTTTTTTTTATATAACAATTTACAGTGCAGAAAACAGGACAGCTGCAAGATGCATTTAATGTATGCTATAATCAACACCCTCTCTCTGCATCCATCTGCTCTTTAGCTGAATATTACCCACATTATGAAAGTATTATTAAAAATAATGCAGTATTGTGGTTCACGGGTAAGTACTGTGTGCTCTGATCTACATAATTCAAGAATGGTTTATAGACATCTTGTGGTTGGGGTTGGCATCCCTCATTCTGAATCTTTTTAAAAAAATCTTTACACCTGACTGTAGCTATGTTACATCAATATACCAAAAATCAGTCTAATTGTCTTGTCTTTGAAGTAATACACCAACATTTAGATTGAATTTCTGGGTAATCTGATTATTCTACTTATCAAATTTGACTGGCCATGAAAATAGGTACATTAGTGAGGTCCTACTTTCACACTTATCTCAACTCAATTTAGTTAATTTAAACAAATCCAAGGTGACTAGACCAACAGAAGCAGACGTGCTAACCTCTCTACCACCCTGATTTGACGCTTTTTTTAAACTTAACATTTGCAATCTAGGCCACCACTTTTAATAGCAAAACAAAATACCAGCGAGCCAAGTTAGTACAAAGTACTTGACCTAGCAGACCCTCAAATTAGGCAATACATCGTCCATTAATCAGACTCATGTGTTGCCAAATGTGACCCTTTTGAACACTCCTAAAAAGTGGAGTGAATCCAATGAAGGCATGCCCTGGCCCTGATCTAATGGACAATCAGAGCTCCATATCTGTCTGACATTTTCCACTGGACAATCAGCTGCTTTCTCTACGCGCCACTCTGAAGTTGAGGTCTATTATTGTGGCTTGACCTTTGAAATAACACGATAAACAACACAAAATCTGCTAAATAAGTGGCCGTCCACATACTTCACCTTGTCTCTGTCACATGCAGAACACAGAGCACACAGCATCTATCAGTGGGTATTACAGTCAGCCAGCCAAGGGTTATTAACTCATTTCATTGTCACAGCTGTAGCTAGTCTTCTAGGCAAATGGTGCCACTTTTCCCACTTTATTTGTCTTCATTTGAGTTTTCTGATTTGATCTCACCAAGCGAAAGCCATTCCCATCTGTGCACCGAAATGCACTGCCTCCACAGTTCTGGTTATACAGACTTGAGTGAGCTTCTATTTTCTGAACTAGGTAGGAGATCATAACTAGAGGCTGTTTTTCTTCCATTGAAATGGTATTTGTGATTTTTACAGGGAGGCCACGTAAAAGCTCTATATTCTTGGAGAGGGGTAAGTAGTCAAAATAACATGAACATGAAGTACTTGAAGTCATCTTGAAGAAACTACTGTCAGGAAACACACTAAATGTACCAATGTACCATTTACCAAACCAAAAACAGTCAAGTGTGTTCCTCCAGAATCTGAATTTTGCCTTCATACCAAACACTTTTACTGAGTACTGGCTTATGCTAATTGTCCAAATGTCTCTGAAAGCACAGTTATGTTAAACTGTGTGCACATTAAAGTTATTTGAGTTTGGAATGAGAAGACAGAAGGCAGACCAAATTTTGAAATAGGATCATCATATTCATGTAATTAAACTGAACTGAATAAAACATAATTAAACCGTTATTGCATCACAAACAAGATGCAGATTCACTAATTGCTTCTGATGAAACCTATTTCCAACATTGTATTCACCATCTATACAGGAGTTACTGACTTTTTACATGTTATTTAAATCATACTTTTTGCTTCGTGACCCCATCAGTTCCCCTTCTCATTATTCATTTGTGATCCTTGCCATCTCATCTGATGCTAGCTGATGTTCACTTGCCTCGATTTTCTCCTGCTCATTGATTTCGCTCAATAATTGACATCAGCCTTCCAAATCAGCGTGATTCTCCGGCTGCCGAAAAGCATATCTGCAGCATGTACACTCATTAACACTTTGTAAAACAAATAAAGTCAATCAGCCACATCAGGGCCCTAATTGCTACAACAACTGTGCTTCACGGAGACAGCTGAAGCACTTCTCGTCAAGTTAGGCAAATAAAGTGCCCCATTGAACTAAGTTATTACACCTCAAGGTAGATTAGCATGAAGAAACTAAAAAACTGTTATGAAAGAAAGTTAATTAGTGCTTTTTTTTTACTTACATGATTGAGAACAGCCCTCCATTGCAACTACTGTGTGACACTGAGATACAACTGGAAAAGTGGACAGTTAAATAAGAAACTGGAACACAAAATAATTCACAATCAGATTAAATTCCATTTCAAGCAACAGTTTTATAGTTTTAGTTAAAATAGTGATAGTTTTCTTTCAGTATTACACTTGTCTCATAGCATAGAGGTAGGTAGTCCACAGCTAATCCACTTCACAAAAGCTCAGGGAGATCTTTTCGAACATTTCAACTTAAAAGGGATGAAAGGATGTATAGTGTAGTATAGTATAGTACATAGTTTGTAAAGTGTATATATTCTGGCAAATTTAAACCTGTCGACACGGATCTTTGCCAAAGGTCCGTAGTAACAATAGACATGTGAATAGTGGAGTGAAACTAATCACTGCTATTTGAGGTAACCACATGGAGCTGCCTTGTACTTTGAGTTGCTGAATTCTCCATTATGATCATACAGATGCAGCAAAGTACAGCCTTTCAAGAAACATTTTACATAGGTCCTAAAGGGTTGAAATGACTTTGAGTTGTAGATAGGCCCTGGAAAAGAAATGAATGCATGTCTACACTACAGCCTATTGTCTGAACTGAGCGCTGAGCAGCAGAATCTATACGTGTGTTATGCTACGACAGAAATGCAGAAACACTGACTGGACTTTTCATGGTCACTTACATGTTCTTTTTCATCACAGACAATAAGTAACTTTGCAATCAAGTTAATTCAGCATGTATCAAATGAATTAGGATCCTTATGTCGTCTGCACCAAAGATTTGGTAGGCGGCACAATTGGCAGGAGAAGAATGCTCTGATTGTGTGAGAATTAACAAGAGCTAAGAAAATTCCACACGAAAGACATTTCAGCTTTTAAGAGACAAATGGTGATTTTTGGTTCTAAGCAAAGTTTCTTGGTTTGAACATTAAGATATCTAAACAGTAATGCATTGCACATAAGCCCTGCAGGGTGGTGTAGCATATTATTGGCTGTAAATGACCCTTAAGAGCCCCTTGAGTTACATTGACACATGGGCTATCTCAGGAATGCTCCAGTCTAGTTAGTGTCACTCAAAGGGTGTCAGACATGTCTCAGAGTGCACACAGTAACATGCTTCAGTGCATAAGGGCTGCTGCTGGTCTATGCAACATACAGCCAACAGCTTGTACAGGCTAGTTATGTGCCAATTATAGTTGATTCAATCCAAAACAACCTAAGGTAACCAGTCAGCTCAGATGCCATGTTTTATGGACAGAACACAACACACCTTTGTAAATCACTGACTTCTTAAAAATAATTTTTCCAAAAAGAAATAAAGTAAATAACAGAATAGACTGCATTATATATAGCACTTTTTTACTTCAAGCCACTCAAAGCACTTAACATCAACCCTTTACCCATTGATAGACCAGTGTAACCAGACACTGGGAACAAGGGGGTTAAGTGTTTTTTTTTTTTCTCAAAGAGAGTGGATCAGTGGATCTGGCTGCTCAAAGAATGATATTTTTGTTGAGAGCGGGTATCGAACCACCAACTTTCAGATAAGTGGACAAAATCTACTTTAGAACAGCGCCGTGTTCAAGCGCAGTTGTGTAGGATTCTATGTTCTCCAATCACAACTGCACCAGGCCGATGACGTCATTATATAGTGCTCTTTGTGTACATGTCGCACAGCAGAGCCAACACTTTTAGACTTTTAGTGGAGAACATAAGACTAGAGGCATGAAACATCTATTAAATAGTGACACCGATATGAGTCCTGCTGCAATACACAGTCCTGTGAGTTTATGGATAGAAAAACAGTGCTGAGGAATGAGGGACAGCCCGAGACAAGAGGCTACAAAATTTCTTTTGCTGTCCGTAGTCAGCACAAATTCGCCCTGTGTGTTGGAGTAGACTTTATGTTTTCCTTGAATGAGTAATATCAGCACACACAATGGGCTTGTATAGTGAAGTCCTGCGTGTGCGTGTACATGAGCAACCATGCTATGCTATAGTTTTAAAAAAATTAACACTGTTTAAATTGGTATGTATTAACGCAATGTTTTTGGCAGCAATATTTTTAATAACAACTCATACTCCAAAAAAAAAGCTGACCAGATGACCAGATAGCCACAGCGACTGCACTGTTTGAAAATGTAAATTGGATTAAATATCAGTATTGGGACTCCCACTAAGTTTATAGTTTTATCCAGTCTGGCTGAAAGACAACTAATTAATGGGATTAATGTTTTAAATCATTATAATGTCATTGTGCCCTTAGGCAAGGCACTACACACACATTGCCTAGTATGACAGTGGTGTGTGAGACAGATTGAGAGCCTCACTGACAGTCTGCCCCAGGGCAGCTGTGGATACAAAAGAAGCTTGAAAGAATAATGCCTGTAAAGCTCTTTGAGTGTCTTGAAATGTGCTATATAAATCCAATGATGAATTAATTAATAACTGTAAGATTATTTCATATTTTATTTAAATAGTGGTCACATGTGCAAATTAATACTAAAAAGAATATTTATGTGAACTTGAATGTTTGAGTCACATTTTTTATTTAATTTTTTTCTTCAATGGCAGAGTTGTGTTGATACCTTTGTATGTTAAATAAATAATTTCAATAACCTTTCTATTCTCTGGGACTCCTTTGGGTAATGATCTGCCTCAATGCACAAATCCTCGTGCCACAAATGAATGAGAGCTGCAGGCTTTGAAGCTGGTGCCAAGGCTCTGCAGAGGTCCACACGCACACGGCCTGCCCAAATCAGACAGTAGGCAATTACACATGCTTGTAGTGCTTGACTGACTTTAATATTTGATCGAGGTTAGAGAGGGATGGAGTCAGGGCCATATAAAACACAATCCAACAAAGGACACACAGATGGAGTGGTTTGTTTCCACTGCTCATCAGTCCTATTACTATGCATGTTATGTGTGTCCTGTGTATTTGAAGCAGGTGCACAAGTTAACAAGTCATTTACTCAGAGAAATCCTTCCTTTGTTCTTCTGTCTAATGTGGATTTGCTTGCTTTTATGTGTCTGATTAACTCCACCTTCCCACAATTTGATGCATGTCTCTCCCCACTCGTCAACCCATTTAACGTTTATCAGCATTGCGGCATTGAGCAGAAGAAAGTATTTGTTAATTTGTTTTTAATTCATATTTGTGCGATCTATGGGAATCTTTAGGAAACACTGCACGTTCTGGAGGTGCACGTCTGCATGATTCCATGGAAATAGAAAGTTAAAAACATTCTCCATGCAGATAGATAAGTTATGTTATATTGTGGAATATTATAGCCAAAGGAATAACATTTCCATGGAAACGAGCAGGAGGAAACTCTCCTTCAAGCCAAATAAGATTCAGTTTTCTGGAGATACTTTTTCAGTGCAATAAAATCAGAAATAGAGGTTTAAGTAGTTCTGTTTTGCAAGAGCTTTTGCCATGAGACATGGCAGATTTTAAACTTTAAAACTAGACTACTGCGACAAATGTTGCAAATATGTGCTCCAGGCTAGTAATTTTATTTCATTTCTTTTGTGAGATAGTTCAGACACTTTTCTTCCCCAAAAAGAGGAGCTAGATGCAGTGATTTGCATTGTAGCGCTCCTCATTTGTTGCTGCCTTGTGCGTGCTGGTCTCTGGAGATGCTGGGCCAGATTGCGTCCCTTGTTAGAGCCGGTTGTTTGTGCACACGTGCAGCAGGTGGCTTAGCTGTGGTCACAGTGTGCCTCAGGGTGGCTCCACCTCTATTAGCCTGTGCACATTCAGAGCAGCAGGATTCAGAGCAGAGGATTCAGAGCAGGAGGCCTCGGCTGCTAATAGAGAGGTGGGCCACAAGGACTCACTCCTGCCTTTTCTTTAGCACACGGGCTGCTTCTCACGGGACTCAATTGGACACATGAAAAATGCACAGTAAGAAAAGCCAATGGAAAGAGCTACTGTGCATAGCTTCTCTAAATGTACTTTTGAAGTCATCCAGTTCCAAAAGAGACTTCAATATTTATGGTGGGTCGCATAACTCTGTTTGTAGCACAACACAGTAACTGGTTTTCTTAGCTCAAATTTCCCATAGGTCTTGCAGTTTTCTGTAGCAGAACATGTTACTCACCCCAAAGCATTTAATTTTATTTACAAGTTAGAGATCGGAACAGTTGATTTAAAGCAATACCATGTAACTTTCTGCAGGTGGCCATGGTGTCATATTGTGAAATATTATAGTCAAAGGACATTTCCATGGAGACGAGCAGGTGGCAGCTCTCCTCCAGGCCAAGTAAGAGCGAGGCTTGAGCAGATGTTTTTTCAGTGCAATAAAAACATCCGAAATGAAAAATGTGGTGGGGCCTTAAGAAAGTTATTCAGTCGGCAATGCAGAGAAACACTCATGGTCAAATACTTTTTAAAAGAAAACATATGGGTAAAAAAAAAAAAAAAGAAAAAATAGCTTAACTGCTTATTATCCTTTTTGCAATTACTTTCATATCAAGGCCAAAAATGCCTCAACAAAAATCTTCACCTTTTCTTCTATCTGTAATAAAATAAAATAAAAATAGTACTAAAGTGCACTTAACGGCAAAGGTAGTACCAGCAGCAGAGACAGCTGATTGGCTGTTTGCATGTTACCAGGAGATAAAGGGACTCATCTGTGTTCTGGGCCAAACATGCAGCAGGTGATGCACAAGTCGCTATTTGACACACTAAATCTATGGATCTCCACGGGAAAACAATATTTGTGCTCCTTCCTTGACTTGCATTTCAATCTAGCTCAATATTGCACCTTTTTGAAGAGATTTTTTTTTTCTATGCACACTTTACTCTCACATCAAAACCCTCAATCAATTAATCAATCACCATTAGCAGACCTCTTGGCTCTAACTCCATTCCTTTAATTAAACTCAACAGCTCAAGTCAAAGTTTCGTTGTGTTATCAGCCATCATTAATTAAGAATTAAAAGGTTTCAGTCCTCAATATTTGGCATATTTAAGAGTTTTGACCAAGTATAAGTGTGAGAACGAGGAATGAAAACAAAACCTTTGGGACTTGTGCTGCATTCTATTGAATGTCGGTAGTCGATAAATCCGAGTCAGTTCTCCCGGCATTTGTTGTACATATGATCCATTGCAAAAGTTGGGAAAAATATGGATGCCCGAGAAAGTTTCATTTATTAATTACTGTATTTATCTTGTTAGCTTATCAATACCACATCCAGTATGTAGAATGACTTTTGGGCCAGGCTGCATATAACTCACGGGGCTATATCTGAATATCAAAGTCCTTTAGTTTTTGGCTTTCTCTTACGCCCTTAGTTGTCCCATGATCCCCCGACTGGTGGATCTCTTTATCTGGCCTGGAGAGCCACGGATTCAACCATTATTGGTCATTTGTGTGTTTATTCCCTGTTTTTCTAAGTTGATAATAATAATAATGGAATAGCCATATGGGGGGGATATTTAAAGCATACTTAATATGTTGGTATACAATTTCCTTTATGGTTTTGAGTACAGTTTTTGCTAAGTTAAGCCTTATGTCTTATGTTTTATGTGGTATTTTAAACACCAAGCCACCAATTTTTCCAATTTATTTTATACCAGCTCGTGACAGCAATCAGTTATCACATGAATTGCCAGCCAGTGATAATATTGTGAGCCATGTATCGTGTATCTCATCAAATCGAAGTTTTGCTTCACAAACTGTACAGACTGGAAGGTGCAGCAGCTCTTACACAGCTGTCAGACTGAGAAGAAGGATAAAAGTGTGGCTAAATAAAAGTTCAGAGTATTTAAGCCCATCACACTTGGGGATGGAGATGCTTGAGAAAACAGCTTAAAACTTACCAGAGAAGTTACTGACACACAGTAGACTATTTCAGTGAATCGTGTACACCAGGAGTGTCAAACTCAAATTAACAGAGGGTCAAAATTAATTAAGTCACGGACCAAACTGAATATTTATTTTAAAAAATTCGCATACACATAATACATATTTGATATGATCTTGCTGGCCAGATATAAATATATCACAGGCCAAATCTGGCCCATGGGCCTGAGTTTGACATGTCTGGTGTACGTCATAGTTTTGTATCACTTGAGTCATATTGTCACTTCAAATGTCAGATTCAAATTATAATATGGCTATTTATTTAATTCATAATTTAGATATATTTTAATTCATTTCATTTTAGATGCATTGAGTCAAAGGTTTATTCTAATGAGGAAGCCTACTGATACTTTGCAGCTGATGCCGTGGACATGGAGGTGTGACTCTGACTAGAGGCTTTGCTCTGTTTGAGGCTTTGTTAGACTTTAATCTAAGTTTTATTTTTGACAAAATCTGACCTTAAAGAGCTGATTTAGTTGGAACTACAACAGGACAGCTGGTTTGATTTTAGTTAAGCAAGTCTCTCAGACATAAAATTACAGTCACTCTCAGTATTAACCACAGTCTCCTGAAAGTGTGTTGTTTAAATCCATGTTGTATGTTTTTTCTTGGTTTTCAGACAGACAATCTTAAAATGTTTTTGACAGTGTTTGCTAATGTGAGCGTTGTGTCTCCACTGATGAACATCCCAGCATAGACACACATGTAGAACACCCCCGTAATACACCCACTGCCACGAGAAACTATAGTAATTCAATTTCATTTAAATACATTTTTTTGTGGATGTAACTTTTTTAGTAATTCTGTAAATAATTGTAGACCAGTGATGTAGGTCCTATTAATAAGGTAAATATTGATTTTCATAATTCACTGAAAACAGATCCTAACAACTTGCAGCACTTCCCTGCATTCTTGGAATTTTAAAACGATTATTTTATCAACCACATTTCATTCCCTGACAGACAAATGTATGGAAGATAATTTGTTCCATTAGATTTTGAAATACTGAAATAAATACTGTTGAATTTCTCACTTTGAAATGTTTAACTGAAAAAAATGTTTGAATTATTTTTATTCTGAACTTTAGTTGCTGAAATGTTAAGTGCACTTTTTTAATATGTTTCAAATTCAAAACAAAAAATTCAACTTTTAAATATTTAGCACATATTTTTTTTAAGTCCTCAAACTCAACAGTTAAAATTCAGAGTGTAAAATTCACAGTGAAAGATTTTGCAGAAAAGATCCAAGATGCCAAGGCAGAAGCAATCGATCCTGTGTGAGTGAGGAGGACAAAGGCTCTTTCCTATTGGCCGTTCTCGTCTGTGGGCGGGGTTTGAGGGTTTGATGAGGCTAATTCTGACAAATCAGATCGCTTCACTGCACCATTTCTTGTTTGTTGTTAAGTTAGATCGGATCACTTTGGATCGATTGATTCTGCCTTGGCATCTTGAAGCGTTCTAAGCGGTTTTTTTTTCACTGCGAATTTTACACTATATATAGTTATAGTTGAGGGCTTGAAAATATTTGTGCTGAATTTTAAACACTTTGAAAATATACACTTTATATTTCAGCAAGTAAAATTCAGAATAAAAATAATTCAAACATGTTTTTTCAAAGTTAAAAAATTCAAAGTGAGAAATTCAACCACATTTAGAATTCAAAATATGACGGAACAAATTATCTTCCATACAAATGATTCACTTTCATATAACAACGCCACAACATTTGACACAACAGAGAAGAACACTCCATTAAAAATATAAAAACTGAGATTTCGGGTCTGTAATTTGACGTTTTATTAGTACATAAAACAGCTGCAGTGCCGACCTGTGATAAAGAGAGCAGCTTGAGCCCTCCACCAGACTGTGACTTCACAAGCCCAATTTGTAAATGAAAGCCTAATAAAGCCTAAAGACTCTGCTGAATCCATTATAAAACGCTTGTATGGCATTATTACTCACTTGGGGTAATTAACATAAATGGAACGAGGTAAATACACGGGCTAAATGACCTTTAAAATGTGTTCAAAGCTCTATGAAGAGAGTGAGAGATGGGGGGGCAGGTAGAAAAACTGGGGAAGGTCAGAACTGAAGCAAAAAAGCATTAGCGATCTGAGGATTTGGGGTTCATAACAGGAAGCGAAGAACAAGGAAGTTTTTAAAAGCAACCCGAGCAAAAAATATTGATTTCGTAGGTTAATCTTCACTAAGGCTAGCTCATCTAACCCACAGTGCATTTGATGGAGCAAGTTATTTTTTTAACTTTTGAACAAGAAAAACAGAAATAGAAAAGTTCTGCTGGACCAGATAGGCTCAAGCAGACAATAAAACATCCACCAGCATTATTTAAGGGATGTAGTAAGTCGTGTTTGTCTCAATTCCAATACTGGAAAGGAGGGAGGGCATCTAGAATAAAGCGTACAGGCCACGTCTAACTTACACAATGGCAAATAGAGGTCATGGTCCAGCAGGTTGTTGCATATAAACAGTTCTGAGATAACAGAAAAGAGTTGAATGCCACCTTTACCATTTTGCACAGTTAAAATATAAAACAGAATTATTGGGTACCACTTTGTAATAACTGCAACCGTAATTAGCCTTTTAATAAAGAATGAACACGTACCACAAAGATTAATTCTTAAATAATAAATGTATAAAGAATGATTCCATTTAGAAACTTTAAATAAAATGTAGGAGTTCATGCAGAGGTCCCCAAGCACTGGTCCAGGACCCAAAACCAGGTAGTAGAGCATCTGGTACTGGACTCCAGAGAAAAAGATGATATATCTTTATTTAAAAAAAATCGAAATATAATGTAAATTAACTAAAAGAGCAAAGTGATTATTAGCTCTTACTCCTTATTTTTATATATAGAGTCGTTATGCTGTTATACTGGTCCTTATGAGAAAAAGGCTGGGGACTGATCTTAATGACAAAGACATGAACAGCTC